>JAVSML010024021.1:43498-90328 GCA_038503035.1 Crocodylus rhombifer | reverse complement strand
CCACAGCACTCCTGTGGATATGGGTGATGCCCCGATATGCCTGCCTGCTGCATTTTATGTTTCCTCATAATAACCTATGGGTGAAATATCGGATCAGCATCAAAACAGTTTCAACAAAATGGAATGGTGCTTTCAAAACAAAATGAAACTCAAAATGAAACACTGTTCTGTTGATTCATCAAAACAGAAGTCGAGTAGGAATGGTGCTGTTTTGCACAGCCCTATTGAATAGATTCCTTTACTTCCATACAGAATTCTAAATCCTTGATTTTTGTTTTTCCCGTCAGCTCTCTATATTGATATTTTTAATATTCTCTAATTCTTATGGATTGAAGAAACAATTTGATTAGTTGGTGCATAATGTGAAAGAATTAAAAACATTGTGCTGCTCCAAAACTAATGTAACACTTTAATATATTCCAGAAAGAAGAAAGAAGAGTTTTTGGGGGGAACAATATGCAGAGTTGAATGCTTATTAGAGCTAGAAAAAAACAGTAAATGTTGGAAAATGAGAAGAATAGTTAGGAAAAAGAAAATGCAGAAAACAAGTAACACAGTACAGCTTACCAGTTTTAAATATATTTGTAAATTAAGAAGCAGAATTTAAGAAACAATTTCATAATCTCCTGTTACCTACTATTACCTAAGGTTCTGGGAAAGAAAACAGAATAGTGGGCTGATACATTTTCAGTATCCTTTTGTTTTGTAACCTTATTATGACTTTAAATTGTGGCATATGTGCAAAAGAAAGGAGTGTTGGTTCTTCCAGTGATAGGTGGAAATGGAAATTTAGTTCAGCTGTGGCTTGTTCAGTACTCGGGAACAATGAGGAGTTCAGATGAGCACTATGACTGCAGACCTTTTTAGTGATATAAAGGAAGATGCCCTTAGAAAAAACATGCTGCATCTTATCTCTTTGAACAATATGTGTAGATGTAGGGATACCAAAAAGAAGAGAATTCTATGAATCTTAAGTGTCCCATGTGTGATTCCAGAGAGGTGAGAATTTTTAAGGATATTTTTTGTTCAGGGTGGATGATATAGAAATACTCCAGAAGGGAAAATGATAGCAAAACAGGGATGAAATGCCCTTTGCGTAAAATTAATTGTTTTTGTCTCAATGTCAGTAATTTTTCAGGGTGAATCAGTTCCTGCCTGAATGCAAATCAGAATGTGAATTTCCTGCGGGAAAATTTAGCATTTCATTAGTAGTTTTGGTCCTTAAATGAGACAAAAAATTGGAAATGTCCCAATATTTCATGAAATATTGAAAAAAATTGGAAACATGATGTTTAATATTTTATTCAAAATGAAATATTTCAACATTTTTTATACCCAATTTTAACTGTTTTACTGACTGAATTGCAATTAATTTCTCTGGTCTATGGGGAACTTTCTAAACATCTGTGTCTTCCACCATGCCATACAGATCTGTCTGACTGTGATGCACTGTATGTCAGAGGAATAAATATGACTCAATTGCATCTTACATCATGGAAAATGGAGCATGCATTCTAGGCAGGGAGAGTGGCACAAAAGAAATAGAAGTAGAGGCTTAAAATTCCAGTTTCCATGGGTACAGCTACATATGCCATTAAGGCAACATAATAAACTCTGATGAAGTTTGCATTGGAGTTAACTGCTTCAGGGCACAGCATTTACACATGTGCTCAGGGTAGCAGGAATTTGAGCCAGGGCAGAGCAGCTCCAGGCTGGCAGCAGGCTCAGGAAATCAGCCCCGGACTCCAGGGGATGGTGTTAGGCAGTCAAGGTTCAAATTACACTTTGACTCTTGGGGACAGGGGGAGAAGTCTGCAAAGAAAAATGAAGCTGGTTCATTGATTAACAAGTCCACCTAAGTGCAGGAGCAATCATATTGGAGACCCCTCCCTGGTTATGATTTTTAAATTTTATGTGGGGGGGGCTCTCATCTTAGGCAGGAACTCAGCCCCCTCCCAAAGCTTTTCCCTAATTAGCACCTTGCAGGCAGTAGAAAGTCTGGCTGGTACACAAGAGTGCCTAAAGAACAGAGACATGTGGCTAGGCAGCAGGCAGGAGTCTGACTCCCCTGCTGCCTTTGCTGACCAGGTGAAATTTACACCCAGTTCAGCATTTATATGTGTGTTTATGCAGTTATTTTTGCTGCCATAAGATAGCACTGTCCCTGACAGTACTATCTTGCAGTGGCAAAAATTAGTTTGCTGTGGTGTAATAGCATCACATGTGCAGACTGTGACACTTTACACTGCAGCAAATTAGTCTACTGCACAATTAAGTTTATGTGTAGATGCACCCTAGAATGGCTTGGAGGGTAGGGAGGAAGATTCTTACCTTTCAATCCTGCAGGCCCCAGCTGGCCCAAAGTGTGAGCGATTCACACTTGAGCTAACACTAATACCGATCATCGTTTGGGTGGCTCACAGTGTAAGATGTAACAAGTCCCTAAGTTTGGCATCCTTTAGTACTACCCCAGATGTGCAAGCCACATTAGTACTGAAATAGGTCTACTTATTCCTGAGATGCTCTGTATTTGGCTAAAATGAGCAATGAGATGAAACACTTCATAAGACTAGTATCTACAATGAATTCCTGGATTCTCTGCACAGGAAGCCAACCATTTTTAAACCTACCCATGGTGCTACCCATGGCTACATCTGGATTCAGGGTCCTGGGGTGTCAAATAGCCTTGATCAACCTCCCAGCCCCTAAGGCTAGGACCACCTCTCTGTGGAGTGCTTTCTTGTTGCTTCCCCACACAGTAGAGTACATACCATCTAACTATTTACACAGTCTATTATTTACAAAACAGTCAACATATGAATGAGGTTAATGGCAGAACAGGACATCAATAATCTAATTGTCAAAGCCAGGTATCAATGAACTAAGAACACTTTATACCAACTGAATCAAAGACACCCTCAGTACAACTCCCCAGCTTAAACCTTGAGACTCAAGTGAATTTCAGCAGGAGCACACAGGGTTAACACAAACATCAGCTCTTCTTTACACTAGCAACATAACTTTGGCTGGTGTGAGGTGCTCTCTGCTACAGCTTGCATGGGGAAGAGAAGTTTTTCTCTGGTCCAGCTGTCTGTTGTATCTGCAAAAGAAGCACACACTTTCCCTCTTCCCCAAAAGCACCTTTCTGTAATTCCCAGACACAGCCTCTTGTGCTAACAACTGAAACAAGCCCCTGCCCAGGCCCCTACTTGGCCCAGGCCCCCAGGGAGAGAGAAGAGAAGGAGGGGGTACTCACCAGTCCCCCTCCTGTAGGGCAGGGCCCCCCCGGCCTGAGAAATCAGCTTTCCCCAATGGCAGGCCCACTGCACATGCGTGCAGTTTAAAAGGGCCCGCCAAACAGGGGAAAAAAAGCTCAGTTAGGCTCTGGAGCAGTGAGAGATGCACAGGTGAAAGCCAGCTGTGCTCCCGCTCCCCTGAAGCCCCCCAGACACCCCCTCAGCAGCTGCAGAGCCCCCTGCCGACCCCCAGCACAGCTGGAGGTAAGTGAGCTCATGGTGGGAAGGGGTTAACTCCTCACTCCCTGGGAGGAGGCGGCTGTGTGGAACCAGGCCAGGTCAAGCCCCTGCCCAGCCCCTACTTGGCCCAGCCCCCCAGGGAGCCACGTGACCAGAGCCGCATGAACAGGCTGCGTAAACAGGTGCTTGAGTTAGGGTGGAGTTCACACAGGAGAGGGTGTGGGAGGGCAAGAGACCCTGCCTGCAAACCCCCCAGAGTAGTCAGTCCCAGCCGTAGCCAGCCTATCAGAGGCATGACACAGATGGGCACATGCTGCACCCCGAGGGTCCCCTCGGGCTCTGCGGCCCCCCCATTGGGCACCTCTGAGACGGCCACCCAGACGGAGCCCATGGTTCCAGGCTCCATGCAGACGGAGCCCCTGGCTCTTGGCTGCGGGGGCTGCCTGTCCCTTTTTCAGGCTCTGGGGCCCGGGAGCATGGCCACCTCCCCTTGCGGGGTCTGCTTCCTACTGGGGTCTCTGGTGCACCAACTGGAGGAGCTCCAGGCCACAGTCCAGAGACTGCGTGCCATCAGGAACTGCGAGCAGAAAATAGAATCCTACTGCCAGGCTCTTCTCCCCCGGGAGCCGCAGGGTAGACCACCATCTCCCTCCAGGACTAAGGAGGACTCTGGGACCTCCCACTCTGCCCAGTCAGGGGCATGGACGAAGGTGGTCAAGGGCCCGAAGGCCCGCTGCACCAAGACCCCTCCCTCGCTGGAGCTTAGCAACAGGTTCGCACCTCTTGCAGCCCCAGCAGAGCCTGCTCAGTTGCCAGCTCCCGCAGGCAACCCAAGCTCAACCACAGCTACTGCCCCCGCTCTTCCCAAGACAAAACAAAAGGTGTTTGTTGTGGGAGACTCCATCCTGCGGGGGACTGAGGGAGCAATCTGCCGCCCCGACCCCTTAGCCTGTGAAGTCTGCTGCTTCCTGGGGTCCCACATCTGAGACATTGCAGAGAGGATCCCAGAGCTCCTCTGGCCCACAGACCACTATCCCATGGTCCTTCTTCACGTGGGCACCAATGACATGTCTCGGAGCACCCCATCCAGGTCATGAGGTGCTACAGGGATTTCGGAGCGGGGCTTAGGGGTCTGGGAGCTCAGGTGGTGTTTTTGTCGATCCTCCCAGTCTCGGGCTATGGGCTGAGGAGGGAGAGGAGGATCCACGCAGTGAACCAAAGACTGCGGAGCTGGTGTCATCGGGAAGGCTTTGGCTTCCAGGACCACAGCCCGCTCTTTGTCGAGAGAGGCAGCGAGCTGCTGGGAAGAGATGGCCTCCACTTCTCCCCCTGGGGAGGAGACTCTTCTCAGCCAGGCTGGCTGACCTGCTCCACCGGGCTTTAAACTAAGCCCACTGGGGGATGGGGGGACTACTGCCACTTCTGGCCCACTGAGCAACCCTTACAAAGCCAGCAGACCAAGGCACTTAAGAGAGACCAGCCCTGGCACAATCTGTGGGCAGGGCAAGAACCCCCAAGGGGACACTTGCCTGCCTGTACACTAATGCTAGGAGCCTGGGCAACAAGAAGGAGGAGCTCATCCTCCTGCTCAGTGCAAAGAATTATGATGTCATTGGGATAACGGAGACCTGGTGGGACTCCACCCATGACTGGACCACGGGTATAGAGGACTATACCCTGTACAGGAGGGATCGTGTTGACAAAAGGAGCGGGGGTGTAGCTCTCTATGTGAAGGAAAGCTACATGTCCCTGCAAGCTGATGTTGGCGACCAGCATGGACAGATAGAGACCCTCTGGGTAAAAATTCATGGGGAATATGGCACAGGGAACACAACGGTGGGAGTCTACTACAGATCTCCCACTCAAAGTCCTGAGCTTCACCAGGAGTTCACCCGGGAACTGACTGAGGCCGCTTGCTCCAGGACCTTGGTTGTCATGGGTGACTTCAATTACCCGGACATCTCGTGGGAAGATCACTCAGCAAAATCCGAGCAGTTGCAAAGCTTTCTCTCGTGCGTGGATGACCTCTACCTGACTCAAGAAGTCTATGGGCCAACGAGAGGCAAAGCGGTGCTCGACCTGGTACTGGCTATGGGGGACGACCTAATCGCCGACCTAGTGATTGATGGGAAGCTGGGTGACAGCGACCATGAGCTGATCACTTTCACCATCTGCCATAAAGCTAGCAAGTCAGTCAGCAACACAGAAGTCCTTGACTTCAGAAAAGCCAACTTTGACAAGCTCAAGAGGCTTGTCGGTCAGGCCCTCAGGGACCGTGACCCCAAGGAGATGGGAGTTCAAGAAGAGTGGTTGCTTCTCAAGGAAGCAATCCTCAATGCACAAGCTAAATCTATTCCAACACGGAAGAAAGGCAGCAAGGAGGCACAGCAGCCCTCCTGGCTCTCCAGGGACATAGCGGACCTCCTACGGCTAAAAAGGAAAGCCTACAAAGGATGGAGGATGGGATTCACCTCCAAGGAGGATTATTCTGCACTGGTCTGGTCCTGCAGGGAGCAAACCAGGAAAGCCAAGGCTGCAACTGAACTCCAACTACCTTCAGGCATCAAGGACAACAAAAAGTCCTTTTTCAGATATGTGGGGAGCCGGAGGAAAAGCAAGGGCAATGTTGGACCCCTGCTGAACCAGATGGGGTAATTGACAACTGACGCCCAGGAAAAAGCCAACCTATTAAATAGGTACTTTACGTCAGTCTTTCATCAGTCCCATGGGACACCCATGCCTGCTATGGGACAGGGAGATCCGGGTGATGAGGATCCCCTACCCTCCATAAATGCTGACCTCGTGAAGGAACACCTTGAGAAGCTGGATACCTTCAAGTCAGCCGGCCCTGACAATCTGCACCCCAGGGTACTCAAGGAGCTGGTGAGCGTCATAGCCCAGCCCCTGGCACGGATCTTTGAAAACTCCTGGCGCTCTGGTGTAGTGCCCGAAGACTGGAAGAAGGCCAATGTGGTGCCGATCTTCAAGAAAGGGAGGAGAGTGGATCCGGCTAACTACAGGCCCATTAGCCTGACTTCTATCCTGGGGAAGATCTTAGAAAAGTTTATTAAGGAGGCCATCCTTGATGGACTGGCCCAGGCTAACATCCTAAGGGATAGCCAGCACGGGTTTGTTGCGGGTAGGTCTTGTTTGACCAATCTCATTTCCTTCTACGACCAGGTAACCTATCACCTGGATGAGGGAGAAGAGATGGATGTCATATATCTTGACTTCAAAAAAGCTTTTGAACTGGTATCCCATGATCACCTCTTGGCCAAACTGGCCAGTTGTGTCCTTGGCTCCACCACGATCCGCTGGCTGGGAAATTGGCTCTGTGGTCGGACCCAGAGGGTTGTAATTGATGGCAGTCACTCATCGTGGTGTCCTGTGACCAGTGGGATCCCTCAAGGCTCTGTCCTTGGACCCATACTGTTCAACATCTTCTTTAATGATTTGGACATTGGAGTCAGGAGTGGACTGGCCAAGTTCGCCGATGACACCAAACTTTGGGGCAAAGCATCCATGCCAGAAGATAGTCGGGTGATCCAGGCTGACCTGGACAAGCTCAGCAAATGGGCAGACGAGAACCTGATGGTGTTTAACACCGAAAAATGCAAGGTTCTCCACCTTGGGAGGAAAAACCTGCAGCATCCTTATAGGCTCGGCAGTGCTACGTTGGATAGCACTACAGAAGAAAGAGACTTGGGGGTCATCATTGACCACAAGATGAACATAAGCCTGCAATGCGATGCTGCGGCTAGTAAAGCGACCAAAATGCTGGCTTGCATCCATAGATGCTTCTTGAGCAAATCCCAGGACGTCATTCTTCCCTTGTACTCAGCCTTGGCGAGGCCACAGCTGGAGTACTGCGTCCAGTTTTGGGCTCCACAATTCAAAAAGGATGTGGAGAAGCTTGAGAGGAGAGCCACGCGCATGATCAGAGGTCAGGAAAACAAATCTTACGATGATAGGCTGAGAGACAGCCTGGAAAAGCATAGGCTCAGGGGTGATCTGATGGCCACCTATAAGTTTATCAGGGGTGACCACCAGGATCTGGGGGAATATTTGTTCACCAGGGCGCCCCAAGGGATGACGAGGTCAAACGGTCACAAACTCCTGCAAGACCGTTTCAGGCTGGACATAAGGAAGAATTTCTTTACTGTCCGAGCCCCCAAGGTCTGGAACAGTCTGCCATTGGAGGTGGTTCAAGCACCTACATTGAACACCTTCAAGAGTAAATTGGATGCTTATCTTGCTGGGATCCTATAACCCCAGCTGACTTCCTGCCCTTTGGGCAGGGGGCTGGACTCGATGATCTCCTGATGTCCCTTCCAGCCCTGATGTCTATGAATTCTATGAAATCTATGAAACCCTTGGTTTATCACCCACACAGCCCCAGGCTGTTTTCTCAGATAACTCTCCCCAGAGCCTTCCTAGACAGAAACCTTTTTCTCCTAGGTAAGTCTCTCTTAGGACGCTTTTCTTCTCCGCCGGTCCCTCTGTCTCAGAGGGAGAAAGGATACCAGAAAGGTCTTTTCCCATCACTGTTTACAGCTTCTATCACAGCACAGCAATGGCAGGCTAGGTATGGTCCCTGCTACAGCTCTGGGGTCCTGGGGTCTTGAGGCCCCTCTATCCTGTCTGACCCTGGCTGTGCCCCAGGGCTGAGTTCCCTCCCCTCACCTGCCTCAGGTGCCAATCAAAAACATGCACATGCTTTTGCAAATGACAGTGGCTGCAACTTTCTCGCACTGGCTTTGCAGGGATCTTTAGCACTGCTGCAAACCCAGCAGCAGCTATTACACATTCATAGAACACAAAATAGCTGATCAGTCATGGAGTGAGCTATAAATGCATTCCTTTGTATTGTGCAAAACAATATACTTTATAGTATATTTAGTCTTATTCAAAAGATACTACAGTGACAGCTTCTATGAATGAAAGATGTAATGCTTGGTTGTCCTAGTATGAAATTCCAGAAACTCATTACATGTACAGGTCCCCCATGTTCCTACTGGGAATTTGCATAGTCCCAGAATAGTCCCTGTCCCTAGAATATAGCCGGTCAATTGTTAAAATAGAAACAAGTACCAAGGTTGCCAATAATAAAAAAGGACAGCATTTATTCAGTGGAGAAATGCACCAAAAATATGGGTGGCAGCCTAGAGTTGTTTAATATCTGAGCACACAGGAACTTTTATGAGTGTTTTGTGTATATATGCAAGTAAATAGTTGTCACTGGTAATATTCCCATAGATGTTAGTTGAAAATATGTGACTGTTCCTAAGTTTTATCGGACTTAGTGGCAGATTTGCCGTGACACAAACCGTGTGATGGCATGGGCCCCCAATGGCAGGAGGCCCAAAAATGCAGGACAAATCTAACAAAATGACTGAACTTAATAAGTGTTGCAAGTCACAAAGTGGTCCAGGTTTTCTGCATTCTGCAAACTTCTTCTGCAAACTGTGCTCTAAACATGGTTTTATGAAGTAGTCTAGCAAAGAATTTGCTTCACCATTTTTTCTTTGTCTCAGCAATAGGATAAGAGCAACTAAGGGAAATCATCATTTGCCAATCAAATTCTGTCTGCTTGAACAATTATCCAGTTGAACAAAAGCACCTACCCCCACACTTGGAAACAATGCCCGTGATTTGTCACTAGTATGCAATGATTCAAAATCCTGTTTTTACAGAGCCTGATAAAAATACAGGTTTAACAACATTAGACCAAATTGGGTGGTCCACAGCCCACCTGTAGCTACACCCCTGCTCTTTCAGACATTTTTAAACTGCCTAAAATCAAGGTCAGTTTTTTCAGCCATAATGAAGCAACACTGAGTCTGGCAGTCAAAAATGCAAAAAAATGAAGGTGAGGCAAGAAAATAAAGCTAAGCAAAAAGATAGTTTGTCATCTTATTTTAAAAAGCTTGCAATATTGAATACTGGACATTCATCAAAAAGTATGGGCAAGGAAACATCTGAATTATCTGATCACTTGCCAAGTTATGGGTATACAACAATGACTACAAAAGTTGAACAAGTGGACTCTGAAGTGACAACAGAACTACAAAATATTGCTATTTTTTTTAAATAAGGGAAGAAACATACTCTGAAGACATTGCATTATGGTCAAAATCTGTTTCATTGGATATGATAGAATATTTCTTAGTAAATAAACTGAAAAACATAGGTAATATGGAAACTTTGAGAAAAGAATATTAGGTTGGAGGATGAAAGCAATGTAGAGGTCTTCATGAGTCCCATTTTCTGAGGACAAAAAAAATGGGATGACAGAAATAAGAATTTGGTTGATTTTTTTTCAAGAATCACTAAGGCGGTGTACTGTTATATTGGCAAATTATTTCCTGACCACAGTAAAGGAAAACAAACATTCATTGATGGGCAGACTAACTGGAGAAACTTTACAAGAGATATTGCTGATCTGCTCTGTGTAAGTTCATTCAAAGTTATAAATTATCTGGAAGAATTGATTCTCTGTTATCGACTTACTTTGAAAAGGAGTGTTCTTAGTGGAGGAAAGTACTGAGACGTATTGTTGCCATCGTCAAACTGCTTTCTTCTTTGGGACTGCCTCTAAGAGGACATGATGAGTAATCATGGTCCAATCGAAAAGGTCAACCTGCCTTGAATATCTTCATGAATTTGATGATTTTCTCAAAGAACATTTGAAACATTATCAGTATTGCGGCTCAGGGAAGACCAACTTTTTAACACACCAAGCCTATGATAAATTCATTGCTATCATAGCATATTGGCTCAGAAACCAATTCATTATTGAAGTAAAGGATGCCCAGTACTATTCCATTGTGCCGGGGAGCCAAATAGTAAACCAGACTTACCTACAGACCCTGATGAGGAGCACGCGACGCCGAAGAAAGGACTCACACGGCGCGTTAGCTGCCTTTTTGTATGGATATGGCCAGCCGGTGATGTCATAGAGGGACGCCAGCTGGTGAAGTTAAAAGTGGCAGCTGCAGCCGTGGAAGGGGAAGTGGCCCCAGTAAGGAGCAACTACCGGCTCCGGTGGCAAGAGGGGTGGATAGCCCCAGGGAGGAGCAACTACTGGCTTTGCCAGTGAGAGAGGTGGCAACTGCAATGGCCAGTGGCATGACAGCTGGAGAGATAGAAGAGGATTCAAAGGGGCAAAGACAGACCGTGTGGCTGGAGGCTGCTCAGGATGGGGAAGGAGCGGGAAGCATGGCCATGGAGGGCACGATGTAGCACAAGCCAGAAGACAGCATGGCTCACAGGTGGAGTGCCGGAGCGACGGTGTGTAGAGTCAGCCACACAAAGGGGGAGAAACCCCTGAGAGCCCCAAGAGGGTGCAGACGGGGCGGGTATCACTGCTGAGCTACAGTGCAGTGAGTTGGTGGAGGCACTAGGAAAGCTAGGGGCCAAGGACGGCCCAGAAGGACCAGTGAGGTCCAGTTAGGATGCTCAGCATATCGAGGGGCTGAGTAGCAGGCTTTTAGGTTTGTTTTGTTGTGTTGGATGTCCCTGGCTGGGGAGGGAGAGCTAAGGTAGCATCCCTATAGAAAGGGGGTTGATGGTGTCTCGGTGAGGCCAGAGCCTGTGCGGAGACCCCATTCAGGGTCAAACAGGGAGGAGGCAAGGAGGACCGTGGGCCAAGCTTACTGGTGAGCACCACAACAGGGGCAGGTCAGGTGGGGAATATTACTCTAGGGCTGGGGAACTGGACCCGCGGAAGAAGAACGCACTAAAGGTGGCATGAGGCCAGGGTGCAGGGGTGGTGGAGCCCTGTGATGTGACCGCCAAGGGATCCTGGGCCATGGAGTGTACCACAAACCGACCTTGACACTGAAGAACATCAAGTTGTGGTGGGCGAGAACAAGGTCGGGGACTTGGGCAAGAGAGAACTGCTCTGATACCGAAGTGATCCCAAGAGGGGGGTGTCATCTACCTACAGAACTAGAACCACCCGAGAACAGGGAATCGAAACTCAGCAGGTCACATCCATAATAGTCAATTCAACACCAGATGTGGGTCATGTAGAACAATTAACATTAATTTTAAGATATGTGACTGGCAATGGTGAAGTTGTAGAGTGATTTTTTTGTTTTATCCTGCTAAAATCCTGCACTTTTGAATGTCTAGAGACAACTGTTTTGGAAATAATTGCAAATTTAGGTTTGGCCATCAAAACTGTTGTGGGCAGAGCTTTGATAGTGCCCCAAATATGGCAGGAAAATATTCAGGTCTACAGGCAAGACTGAAGAATACAAGCTCCTCTGCTTTATTTGTACTATGTTCCAGCCATTCCTTAAATTTAATCTGCAACACTGCAGCCAACTGCTATAAGGGAGTTGCACTTTTTTTTTACTTCAGTCAACCCTTTTTCTCGGTTTCCATGCATCAGTGGGGTATGCTACAATTACTCTTGGAGCAGCCAAACGAAAAATATTTGACAGTCAAAATAATTTGTGACACCAGGTGGTCTGCTCATGCAGATGCTGTTTTGGCTTTGAAAATGAGCTATGATGATATAAAGATAACCTTATTCGACATAGGCACATCAAATTCTGAAAAAAAGTGTGCAAAAACTGAAGCAAAATCCTTAGCAGAAAAGTTTGAAAAGTAGGATATTGCTGTGTTTACTCTTTTGTGGAACTGTTTACTTTAAAGAATTAATGCTGCCATCAAATCAATGCAAAAGGTCAAATACAAATGTATTGAATGCTGCACAATTGTTAGCCTCAGTTAGAAGTTTTGTCATGGAAGTTCGAAATGACTATAGCTCGGTGGAAGCAGAGGCACTAACACTAAGAGAAAATATAGGTTCCTCTGATATATCTGCTGAGAATCATTAAAAAAGCAGGAAGTTATTTTTTGATTAAATTAGAGACAATGAAATCAATTTAAAAGGGAAAGAGGAGATCATCATTGAGACTGTCAGTTTTATTTGTGAAGCAATAATGGTGCAATTCATGAGTAGAGGTAAATTCTGTAAATAAAAAGTGTAGAAAAAATGCATTCTGAATAAGTATATATATTTACAAATTGATTTGAGTTTCTCCAGAGGAAGTTAACTTTTATTTTTCCATTGATATGTCATCTGTACTTTTACACATTTTTCACATTAGCATAATGCAAATGCAAGCTTTCATCATGCCCAGAAGTTCTCAAACCATTCAGGCAGACCGAGAAAAGGTTACTGAGGTGTTTTTTTATAAAGCGCTGTTATCCAAAGCACTTAACAATAGTTAGCTAATGGTATAAACAACATTTAGAAAGAACGTTAAGTGGTCCGCTAAGACCCTCAGAAATGTTCAAGTGGTCATAGATTCATAGATTGTTAGGGGCTAGAAGGGACCTTGCAGATAATTGGGTCTAGCCTCCCCCTGCCACCCCTGGCTCGAGGCAGGAAGATAACTGGGGTTAGGTGACACCAGCAAGGTGACCCTCTAGTCTCCTCCTGAAAACCTCCAGAGTAGATGAATGCACCACCTCCGGAGGGAATTTATTCCATAGTCTGGACACCCTGACTGTGAAGGAGTTTTTCCTGGTATTAACCCTGAAGTGGCCTTCCAGAAGTTTGTATCCATTGCTCCTGGTCTTCTCCAGGGATGACCTAGTAGATAGTTGTTCACCGAGCTCCTGATGCACTCCTTTGATGTAGTGGTAAGCCACTATCAAGTCCCATCTCACCCTTTTCTTCTTTGGGCTAAAGAGGCACAGGTTCCTCAGCCTTTCCTCGTATGGTTTGCCTTGCAAGTCCCTGATCATATGGGTGGCTCTTTTCTGGACCCTCTCAAGTTTTTCCACATCCTTATTGAATTGTGGCACCCAGAACTGGACACAATACTCCAGCTGCGGTCTTACCAGTGGTGAGTACAGTGGGAGTATCACTTCCTTAGTTTTACATGAGATGCATTGGTTGATGCATGCCAGTGTGTTATTTGTGAAAAAAAAGTAAGACTACAAAAACAATCAAGGTATCTCACTTTATTTTCATTTACTTCCTATTACTTATAGGAGGAGGATGAAGAAAAAAAGCATGAAAAATGGTGTTGGGGGAGAGTTAAGAGAGAATTTCTTAGCTGGGTCCTGAGGGGGGCAGGGTAAAAAATGAAGCTACACACAGGGCCCCACTAACTTTAAATCCACCACTGATAGGACTTGTGTATCTTCTGTACTACAAGCAGTTTTCACAGAACAGTTCTTTACATCACCTCTTCACATCCACCATGTTAGAAGTACTTTTTTTCAAAATGTGTATGTTAGGCACTGTGTACAATCCATCTATTGCTATGCATTGTAGTTTTCTGCAGCGAGTAGCTATGTCTGCTACACAGGGGATCTCAGAGAAGCTGATGGGAAGGAATGAGACATGCCTTCTTCTTTATAAATATTGTTAAATGAACATCTAGTTGAGACATTTCAGAGCGTAACCACACCACGAATCCAGAATGCAGTTTTGTTTGTTTGTTTGTTTTTGTATAGAGTACACTCTTAGAAAAAGGAATGTATCCTAATTCTAATGCATCATGCAGAAGTGCAATATGAAAAAGGAGCAAATTACATTAAACACAATCCAGATTTTGGATTATGGTGTTTTGGAGGTTTTTTGGTCTCAAGAGTATTCTATTAAAATGATACTGCTTTTGAAGAAATCGAATAAAGCTTCTATATAATAAATAGTGATAAATTATTACTGTGTTTTATTTTCCATGGTATAATTTAGAGCTGAGTGATGTTCTTTTGCACATTTTACTCAATACTGTTGTAGTGTTATAGATCTAAGGACACCCACATGCTGATCAAGGACAAAGAATAAGATCAAAAGGATTAGCCTGACTGCAGTTTTTCATAATCCTGGGACTTTTATATTTCCTCATTAATTAAGGATCTGTTTATGTGTTACTAGAAACATTTAATACACACAGGTTATACCAGAAACATAATCATGAAAGCCTAAAATGTTTCTTAATGGTCTAACACGTGCTCATTTAATTTTTTATTGGCTGAGTATTATTGGAAGTTAATAAGAACATTACCTATCAGATTGATTAGGTGATGATAGTCTGACTGTTCTGGCAGACAGTAGGTTTCTGTGGTCTTTTATTACATCTTTAATTGTTTTAGCCTTCAGTAATAATAGTTGCTTGTACAGTGCATGGTCTTTTCTGTATGGAGGCCTTATATAAGATGCTATTTGTTTTCCTCTGGCTTTTTTTTTTATTATAAGTGAATTATAAAAATAGAGGTGGGAAACTCTGGGGGAGATGTGGTTTGACATTTGACATTCTACTGCTGTTTTACCACTAGATATTAAAAATCCCGGACTTGCTCTTTAGGGTCACCTGCCTCAGTAAATCAGAAAATGCTATCCCAGATTCCTTTTGTTCTTCCTGTAAGATCAGTCATATAAAATAGTCCCTGAACATATCTTGTCCTTAAGCAGACAGAGGTAGTTAGCCATGTTAGTCTGAAGTAAGACAGAAGGCATGGTACCTGTGCACCTGACAGACTAACAGAATCAGAGGTGCATAAAGTTTTATGAGCCACAGCTCATTTCAGATGTATCTGATGAAGTGAGCTCTGGCTCATGATAGCTTTTGCATCTCTGATTCTGTTAGTCTGTCAGGTGCACCTCTACCCTGCCATCTGCCATTTTTTTCTGCCTTGCACATCTAGTCTATGTTGATTGTAGAGCCAACTCATATTCTCCCATGACCCAAGTGGCAAAGAGGGTAATTTATTTGACTTAATCCTACCCAGTATAGCAAAAAATAGGAGCAAGGGTATAGAGACCATAATCACCTTCTAATTGCATTAATTATGGTACTGCTCACAATTTCCTGTATATTGAAATCTGTGTTGTGAAGTAGTGGCTAACTTGAAGCAAGGTGATGCTAGAGAGAATTGACTTAAGTGGCACATGAATAGCAAGAATACCAGAGTTATAATACAAACAATTCTTTAAAAAAAAATCAGGAATTTTGGAAGAGATGCAAAGTCTCGGGGTTCAGGTCCTAAGCTATCATTTAGCTAAAGGAGAGTTAGAAATCAGTGGACAGGTTTTCTTCCATTTACCTTTGTACCATTTTCAATATTGGAATCCAAGCAAAGCAAACCCATTCTGTAGAAAACTGAAAAAAAATCAAACAAAATTAGCATTTTGTCTGAATATGAAACTCTTGGCAATGATAAGAAATAGCTTTTGAAATTTGTGAAATGCATTTTTTTGGTCCAGCTGAAAAATCATATTAGTCTTTGTCCTCAGATTTCTCAGATGCGAAAACCAGCCTTTCTTCCCATAAATTCTCTTTGAAGAGGTAGAAGCAATTGTTGCTGTGGTACTGTTATATTATTTTGCTGTAGAGCAAATCCAAGCATCTCTTGCTGGTTTCAGGCTTTATTGCAATCTGAACCTCAACTGTTGTCCAGTGAACTGAATATGTGGCTAAGTAATCTGATATTGTAATGCTCAATTTGTCACTAACTCACCGGACCTGATTTCCCAATGACTTGCATCTTGTACATAAACTTAAACCAGTGCAAAGTGAATATAGAACACTGTAAGTCACTTGGCTACTGCTCTTTGCAGTTTTGTATTCATTCTGCACAGGTGAAAAGTAAGGTACATTCCCTGAAGAGTCGGCTCTTGCTGAGCATGTAACTTACAGAATAATAAGCTAACTCCTTTTACCTTAATTTCCTCAGACCCCTACTAGACGTGTAGGTAAAGGCATGATGGGATCTGATGCACAGTCCACACAATTGTGCTTCCTTCCACGCTGCATGTACATGGTAGGAGATGTTACTGTAGGATTGAGCATCGGATCCCATCATGTCTTATTGCTGATGGAAAGAGAGCCCAGAAGCACGACAGCAAGTAGCAGGTTTCTGCAGCTGGGAGCCCCCTCAGCTAACAGGGCTTCCAGCTGTCGGGGTACACGATGCGCTCCTGCACCTGGGGGTTATGTCAGCTGATCTGGGCTCCCAGTGGCAGGGGTGCACATACACTGCTGCTGCTGGAAGTCTCATCAACTGATTGGGGGCTCCCAGCCATGGGGGTGCCCCTGGATCCATGTTCAATTAATGGTATAATAGGAACCAGCCCCAAAGTTTTTATACATTTTTTTGTGAAATAATTCTGTGGCTTATTCCTTGTTTTATTATGCTATTAATTGCTGTAACATGAGACAGAGTTACAATTTAAGCCGCGATTAACTGGTTAATCACATCTTAAATGTAATGTGGGGCAGGGGCCTAATTTCTAATGTAGGGATACTATCTCACTCTCAGGAGGTGTTGAAGTGATTTAAACAGAATTTTGAATATGTGATAAATGATAATCACTGCCCTGTGGTGCACTGCTGGATAATGGCTAGCCTAGAATGTGGCAACATATTACAGCTTGCAGTAGGACACAATATTTCTCAGTCATTAATGCTAGAACTCACATTATGATTAAACACTTCATTTTCTTTCAGTCTGTTGCTTCTCTCATTAGAATAAAGGTTGGTCAAAGGGACCAGGATTCTATCAGACAATTGTTATTTGATTAATACAAGCCATAATGTGAAAATATTATTTTGGCATTTTTACAGGAAATTATTGGATATTTCACTTTTATTTTATTATTTTGAAAACAACATAAAATTTAAAACTTTTAAAACCTTTTTCATTAGGTAAAGGTGATCTCTCCTCATACTATTTCTTATCCAAAGTCTTCCCAATTTTAGATTAAGCCAAATTCTGAAATCTAAAATTTTTTTTTTGGCAAGGTATGCAGATTCCCTTTCTGCACTGGACCTAATGTAAATATAGTTTAGTAACTAGGACTGGAAAGCATATTAAATACATATAAAGGAACATGAAAGAATGTTCTTTTTAGATCCCAAATCTGTTCAAGTATAGGTCTCTTTTTTTATGTCAATAAGGGTTCCCCGCTTCCTCCCCACTCCTGTGTCTTAAACCAATGGGCAAAAATCTCTAGGGCAATGTTTGATCGTTGTTTTTAAGAAAAAGTTGTCTGAGTGCTAATTTTACTAAAGTTGGAATGTAATATAAGATCAGGAAAATCCCTGAGCTACTTATAAGCCTTCAAAGATGATGCCATTATATTCACTAACCTTGCAGTTTTCACCATCAATTAAAAAAATGTGTGTTACAACCACAGAAACTTAGTACATAATCTGAGTATTAAAATTTCATCTTATATATGCCCCAAGATTCATATTGTGGATATATTGTTAGTGTTCCATGTCGCTTATTCAAAATGTTATCTGATAGGCATTCTGAAAATATTATCTTTCTGTTTCAGTGAACGTGGGTGAATCCTCCATGACAACCTCTTCATATCTTTGATGGAGATTCTGAAGACTGAGAAAAACACATTTGTGAACGCCTACCTACACATCAACTAACAGGTTGTTTTTTTTACGTATTTTGTTAATTTAATCACCTACAATCAATACTTTGTATGAGGGCTGACCAAAGCAAAGGTGGCCAGCCTTAGTGGTTCACATTAAGTTAGGGGTTCAGTAGACTGGAAACCAAGGTCAAAATCAAGTATCAGTCCAGAATACCAACTGAAACCTGTGAAACCAGGTCACTAACAAAATTTCACTGAGTAGGAGCAGGAGGGTTCTTAGCACCTGAACAAAGTACTGCTACTTCTGAGAAAAAACCCTGCAAAAAGTGGGAGGGTTTTATATACCTCCAGTGAGGTTCTGTGGTTTTCACTGGTCTCTCCAGGTCCTTTGGTCCCCCACTGGAGACTCCATGGTGGGGGAAGAGTGGGAGCTGGGCTGAGCTGTCAGTGGCATTAAGCCTTATGGTGTTCTGGCCTGGAGTTGCCAAAGTTCCTGATTTGAACCTTATGATAGTATGGTTTTTATGTAATTATTTTGTTGTTTTAAATTTCTTTTGCAGTTTCTTATATTTGTCTACAACCTTATTTCTTTTTCCCGTATCACTTTTAAACCATAGAAGCTGAATAGGTAGCTTATAAACTGTGCAAGGCAAGGGCCGTTTTTAATTTGTATATTCAGCACAGTAGATCCTGAATCTTTGACTGGTGTTGTTTAGTTATTACTGCTATAAAAATAACAAATAGGAAGAAGGATGGATAGTGTTTCTCATGCTTACTGTAATAGATTGTATTCCACAGATAGCCTGATAGTGGTGCTCAAGAGCTATGCTCTGGTAGTTGTTTTCTAACCATGTTTTTCATGGCCACTTGTTCTGTTTAACCTATACCAAAATTGTGATGACCTTCCCACTCCTTAAGTCACCCTACATTTTTTTTTAGATTTTCACAATTTCCATGGTGAAATACTATCGTACATCTGATAGAGAAAAGAAAAACATTCTGTCACTGTGCGTAGACTTGGAGAAGAAAACGTAAACATATTTCTACAAGTATTCTTTTTTAAATATGTCAATAGTTATATATTAATTATTAGCTCATTGTTTTTTGTTGCGAGACAGGCTGCTGGAGCATTCTTAAATGTCTTGTAAATATATTGCAGAAAAACATGTTTGGAACTTTGATCAAATTCACATAAATCCGTGGAAATAAGAGGAACCCAATGAAGCTAACAATTTCATGGTCATAATGTATTTGAAATATAAGTCTGTCCACTGGGATAATTAGTAAATTGTGATTGCTTGTGTATCATTATTTGATTTAAAGTAGAAACTAAAGCATCATTTGTGAAACAGTTGACAAATAATGTACAATAGAGAAACATGGTATTTTAACTGAGTTATGAGAATGAAATGAATTAAGTTCATTCCCAGCTCTAGTATAAGCTCCTAGTGTGATCCTGAGTATATCGCTTAATTTGTCTCTGCCTCAGTTTTTCAGGAAAATGAGGGCAATACTTCTTGTTTCCCCCTTAATCTTTGGCTTCTGCACTAATTTTTCAGTGTTCTTATGGGCAGAAACTCCTCTTACCTTATGTGCACATTATCTGGTAAAATGGGGCTAGAGTCTCCTAGTGTGTGTGTGTGTGTGTGTGTGTGTGTGTATATATATATATATATATATATATATATATATAACATTGCATCTATTTATTTAGAATCCTCTTTATTGTCATTTCCTCTTTTCCTTAGTTATTTTTCCCTAAGACTGGACACAAAGGAAGGTAGTAATTTGGTAGCTTTGTGAAGAAATAATTATATTGAATCTTTTTTTTTTTTTAAAGCACTTTTTTTAAAGTACATTTAAAGTGAATGATTCAGGAGGTAGGAAGTAGGTAGGCCCACTCATTCCAGTATTTGAATATTACTTATGAGTTGTATTCTCAAAGGTTCTTCCAATACTTACTCAGACTGTGCCTCTTGGCTAAATAAGGTTCCTGGCAATGTAAGGAAAAGGAGCTGCTCTGCAACCCTTCTGCAGATCTGGGGAGACCTGTGCAAAGGTTGGGGATGGAGTAAGCAGGAGCATCAGAGCTTGAATTCTCCTGAAACTTATAAGGTGATTGTGTGTATGTGCTAGTCTTGCCCACAGGTTTCTAAACAAATTTTCTCCCCCGTTTCTCCCTGTGTCAGATAACTAAAATATGTCACTTGAGTATTTGTTTCCAAAAAAAATGTTTCCTCTTTGGCTTTCATAAAGAGGTGCAAATGTACCTTTTAAAGAATCTTTGCAGGCTGGTTGAAGACAAGGAGGTGGGGGGGTGGTCACTGAGTCATGACATCTTTGTGCTCTTGGGCAGCAGAGCTAAGCATGAGTCACAGAGAGTCCCCCAGCAGAAATAAGGGCTGGGGTGGGGTGGGGAATTCTACACTGGGATGCTGAAGAACCTGACAAAACACTATCAACCTATGTGTGACATACCGTATGTTCATATCAAGGCATGATAGAAACCAGCTATGAAAATGTTCTACATTTTTTTAAGCAGCAACTTTGCTGCTCGTTGGCCATCTTTATGACTTGATGGACTAGGAATGACAGTTTAAGTCACTGGAATGAGAGTTGGTTCAACACTCAAATCTATATCAGACATTAAAACAGAGTAGGGCAGTGATTCCCAGTGGATAGAGGAGCCAGAGACAGGAGCCATAAGAAACAGTAGGAAGAGGAGCTGAGAATAGGCCAGGGTCAGGCACAGTGTGGGGGTCAGGAGACAGACACACATTAGAAAAATGGTCAATGACAACAACAGTAGGGACCAGAATCAAGGCAGGATCAGCAGGCAGTCTAACGAAACCTGTTATGCAGATATTTTGCAACTGTTTCCTCTGTCTGGGTGGAGTCAGAATCTTTCAACTACAGCAGCAAATAATTGGCCACCTATGGAATGACTTTCCCTTTTTCATTTAATTCTTATTTTATGTTCTTTCTCCCATGTGTCCCTAGATCTTGTTCAACTTGAAAAACAGCATCTTATTGGCAATTTTGTATATTTGCTTAGTCGGTAGATCTCTATCTTCTTTAAAATGGCATCTCCTTTGATAGGATGACAGCCTGTGTACTTGTAGAGGAGTGGTTCATGATGTGTTTAGACCAAGGCATCCCATATCAGACTCAAGGCATCTCTCAACAAATGCCACCTTTTAGCTTTCACCCATTTCTTGACTGGAAACCATAGAGCAATTTTGTGTTGCAAAATACTTAGAAAGACCACAAAATGTCAGAATGTTTTTTTAATACTATGGAGACTTCTGAAATTTCTGGGTGTATCTTGTGAATCATATGTAGATGTTTGAACACTTAGCTGTGCTAATATTTGTTGCACCTTTTAGCACCCTTACAAAATTCCAGGCTGCAGCACCCTGATTGAGAATCATTGCTGGGTGACACTAATGGAAGCATCCAACTTCAGAAGAATGCTTTTACTTTAGGTCACTTGTTCAGTAATAGTGTTTGTCAGAAAATTGTTGTCAAAATGTTTTTACACTGGGAGAATATTGTTTCAGAAAGTATCAATTTTTGACAAGAGAATTTTGATTTACCCTTTTCTTTTCTTTTTCTTTCTTTTTTTTTTTTTTGATTTTTCTAAGAGACATTTAATTTTGGGGAAATTTAATCTGAATCAGAGTGTTTCATTTTTTGAAGTGGCCCCAAATTTTCCATTTGAATCAATTTAATGAAGCATTAAGTTGTGCTCATTGTAATCTTACAGCAATTTCCCTAGTTCATGAAAACTAGTAATGATAACAATTGGCCTTAAATGAAGAAAAGCTTCCACTTTAAGAAGGAAATGGGGGCTGAAGTAATAATTACCATAATTCAAAGTCACTAGTCATCAATATTCAAAAAATATAAATGAACTTTTTAATAGGAAAATAGTACTCAAACTGTCACTTTAAAAGCAATACTTCAATTTCATCTTTCCATATATTATTCTTTATATGATAACGTAATTCAGTGAAGTGGTTTGTCATAATTTTTTCATGTCCTATTAATTTATATTTAAATGAAAATAGATAAAAACAGAATTGGTGATAAAGTAGGCTAGAAACTAATCTCAAATATTTTCTTGATGTCGGTGTGACTCTTCCTGGAGTAACATAATGCTCCATTACAAATACTGATGGCAGAATGAGGCACAAAGTCAGAAAAATATGCAACTAGTTAAAGCCTAAAAAATATGAATTTGAAAAAAAATATACATTCTTACCATGAGGGCATATAGCCACTAGAACAGACTCCAAGGGCCAGAGAGGATTTTGTGCTTTAGTTCTGCAGCTAGATGTTCATCATAAGCCAACTTGGTTGTTCATGGTTAGTGAAAATGTTGAGATGCTTTCCTCCTTCATCTGTGTAAGTATGAAATATGTGTTGTTATGGCTTACGTTCTGACAGTTTAAAAGTATGAATATTTAACCATGGGAATAATGGCATTTAATGAATATACAAAAGTAAATAAAAATAACATAAAATAAGAATGCTCACATTAGGACAAACAGTATAAACAGATTATAAAGCTATTTTTTACCTGATAGAGTATGACACTGAGCATGGTATTTTTAAATAGGTGAAGATATAATGTGGGAAAATGTAATATAACCATGAACTTATAAAACATTCATCTGATGACATACTTATGCATTCATGATCTATTTAGGAAATGTTATAATGGGGTAAACTCCCAAAGCTTTATGTAGGGGTTATTCCACATTGTCTTAATGTGAGACAGCAGTAAATCTTAGAATAGGATTTTAAAATATTATACCTGACATACATTTTTAAGGTATTTGAGTAAATGTGACCCTAGAATAAAATTATACTATAAGGCAGGAAGACAGGTGATCATTTTTATCAAGCATCCTATGCCATGACCTTTTTAAAAATAGATGCAAGTAATAGATTAATTGCAGGGATCCTGGTTTTCTCTGTTAAAAAAATCCAGCATTCTCTGATAAAACCCCCATGATTCTCTTATGTATAAAAACCCCAAATCCATGTTTTTCCATGATTAAAATGAAACACCACTAAATATATAGGTATCACGTGAACACAATGTTTTATTGCCATATTTACCATTTTAAAGCAATTTTGAAGCCTTCCAAGTCTGCCTCAATTATTATAATGAAATACATTCTAAATATCTATATATTTTGGTGTTTGAGTTTGTTTTTTTTATCATGGGAAATCAGAGCTCCTCCTACCCCCTTTGCTTATCAGTACATGGATCTAGCTTTGGGTGTCCTCCCCCCACCCCTGCTTTGTGGTGCTGAGCAGCCGTGAAATGCTATTGTACTGCCATGGCTCATGCTGTTGCCCCTCACTCCTACCCCAGAGTTCCCCAAATCCCCATCTCTGCTGGTGGTGCCCCTCATTCCTGACCCACTGCCCCTGCCCCTAGGATCCAGCCCACCCCAGTGTGTGGAGAAGAGGGTATGTGTTTGAGGCGGGTAGTGTGTGGGCATAGACAATACCATAGGAACCATATCAGAGAGGCGCATGAGAGGGCATGTGCCCTCCCCAGATTTCTGCACCCACAGCAGGGCATGGGGCTGCAGCGTGGCCAGACTGGCACTAGGCAGGAGCTGCCTCTGTGACCCAGTGGGAAGGACCCAATGCGGGAGGGAGCACCATGCCACTATGGCCACCAAGGAGAAGTATCCCCTTCCCACCTGGCAGCAATGATGGAGACAAAACTCCATGCCACTGCCACCACAGCACCTCACTCTTGCAGCCATAGTGGCATGGGACTCCCAGTGACAATACTGCTAGGTGGGAAGGAGATTCTTCACCTGGGCTGCCATAGTGGCACAATGCTTCCTCTTGCATCAGCCCCACTGCTGCTAGATGCATAGGGGGCACCTCACCTTGGTCAGGGTGATGTGCTACTCCTTGGTCATGGTGGTGGTGGTGGCACCTAGATTCCCCCTTCCCCACTCCGCCCTTCCATGCCAGGTACCACCTGTTGAGCCAGAGGCAGCTTCTTCCCAGCACTAGTCTGAGCAGGCTATGGCCCTTTGCCCTGTGGTGGGTGCAGGAATCTGGGAGGGCACTTGCTCCATACCCCCCACCACATCCCCTATGGACCCCTGGCTCCCATGTGTCACCCATGTCCCCCCATAAACTTACCTGCAGAGAACTGCTCTCCACCACACTGCCTGGCTGTATTGCAGGCACATGTGTGTATGTGCACATGCATGTGGCACCCCCTGCTCTCTGTTCACCCTCTTCCCACTCCCCTCATCCCCAAAAAGCCCCTTGAAGGCTGTAACTCTATCAGCCTGCAAGGGAAGCACATGATTTGCCTGTTTTTTTCTCCTTTAAAGAGTAAAACCTGTGACTTTCTCCTTTAAAGGGGAAAATCCACATTTTTTCCATGGGAAACAGAAAACCCAGTTCCCTGGTGATTAGTGACACGTTTTCAGTTGCAGCAGTTTCAGTTTTATTTACTTTTGTAGGTTTTTGTGTAACTTCCTGCAACATTTAACCACAGTTTGGTGGTCCAATTGCTATATACATTTTAAATCTGGCCTATATCTGTCTTAAGAAGCCTGGGAAGCATGCCATATTATACTCCTGTCAAAGTAAAAAGTAAAATTCTCATTGCTATCACATATTAGAGTCCTGGGTTTTTAGGAACTGATGCTGAGAGGCATCAGAAACAGAACACTTGAAAAGTCCATTGAACTCAGCAGTGTAGTGGGTGATCAACACTCCTCAGGACAATACCCTAAAGAAGTATTAGTAACTACGGTACGATGGGACCTAGGGGTGCCGTGAAGTCCCCTAGCGCCCGCTTACCATGCCAAAACAGTTTCAATTGCACCCTCACTATCTCACCCACCATGTCTTTGATGGTAATATTGTTAAAGGGAGGCTGCCTTTCTACCCTCTTTGGCACGGTGCGTTGAGATGTCCCAGTCCATGCCCTGCCTTCAGTGGCATGATACACCCTAACCTCTGGGGCCTGTCTCCTGTGCTGTCGCCCATACTGGGGCCTGTCTCCCATGATTCCCTGCCCGCACTGGGGTCTTGCCTCGTGATCCCCGCCCGCACTGGGGCCTTGCCTCGTGATCCCCGCAATCAAGGCTCAGGTGGCTGTAGCCATGCCTGGCCCCCAGATCCCCTTCTCGGGTCTTACGCCCCACTGGGTTCCTCACAATCGAGGCTCAGGTGGCCGTAGCCATGCCTGACCTCCAGACCCCCTTTCCGTGTCTTTCACCCCACTGGGCTCCTCCCAATCGAGGCTCAGGTGGCCGTAGCCATGCCTGGCCTCCAGACCCCCTTTCCGGGTCTTGCACCCCACTGGGGCTTCTCGCCTGCACCCACACTGGGGCTTTACCTCACGATACTGCCCACCCTGAGGCTGGGGTCAATAAACCCCAAAACACAGCACCCTCTCTGGCACTGGGCCTCCACGCTACCATGGAGCCCCTATGAGGCTCCAACCCCTTACAGCCTCACCCGGTCCTCCGGTCTTATACAACAACAAAACAGAAAACTCCCACTCCTGGGCTACAACATAAATTCCAAGCCAAACTGGCTAACTTCATTCATATCCCTACTAGGGTTTCCTCCACCCAGTATCCTCATGCAGAAACCGCTCAGACCATCACGCTTCTCTGCTCTGCTTGCTCCAACTGAGCTCCATCTTCCTCAACTGCCAGAGGGGAACTGACTTCCGGCCTCGGCCTGGCTGTTTATATAGGCTAGGCCCTGCCCCCTTCCAGTCAGCTGACCAAACTGGTTGTCTTGGCAACCTACACCTGTACTGCCCTGGTGACTGGCAGCTGAGCCCATCCTACTGTTTGTCAGTAGCAGGCACCTTAGTGCCCTGCTACAGTAACAAATAAACTGTATTTGAAAATTATCCAGGCCTCACAAATGCTCAGTTGACTTACCCATTGTACATTAAGAGATTCTCTTGTATTTTGATGGTGATCATTTTTAAGAGTATGTACAAGCGTTATATTGTTACCAGTAGAATTGGAGTTGCACTGGCAGAAAGATTAAATTTATAAATGTGCAGGAAATTTTTACTGAACCAAAAACGGTGGCTCCAGTAGAAACTTCTGCCTGGTCTGACACTGTAGAAGTCATTTCCAGTATTTTCTACCAGAGGAAGAAATGCTTGTACACTAGCCAGTCAATAGGAGCCTCCACATTTCACTCTGACATCCCAGTGTGCAGGGATCTGTTTCTTCTCTCAGGCTCTGTTACTTCTCTCACTCCAGTGACACAGTCTGTGACTTGGCTGCACTCTTCTTTTCCAGATGAGCACAGAGAAAACCTCTCTGCTTGCCAGCCCCGGGGGCTGAAAAAAATAAGCCCCTTTCCACAGCCCTGGGCTGTTGACCTCTAGACCCATCAGCATTCTCCAGACCCCCAGACATCATACACCCTATACCCTGCACTGTTGCCCAAGCTTCCTGAAGCCACTGAAGACCTCAGATCCAAATGCAGTTGTCTGTCCCCACTGCCAACATAAACCAGTTCATTTGACTGCTTGTATGCACCCTAAAATAATAGTATAGTTTATATAAATATCAAGGACTATATTCTCAGCTGTGTTAGAGCACGAGTTGATTTAGCATAGACAGAGGCATGAATATAGCATAGACATTAGCACCAAACCACTGTTCATCCCTCCTGATTGACAAAATGAGTCTAGGTACATACTAGTTCTGCCTATGGTTTATTTAAATTCTGTTTGCTTGTAATAGCCTCTAAGGGCCTATTAACCTGGGATTACAAGACTACCAAACCTTTTTTCTAATGAAAGATCTACACTGAATGGTGCCTATTTTGGCTTTATGATAGAAAAGGATTCATCTAGGAAAGTAATAATCAAATTTCCATGTAGGAAAACATCAGAGTCCCTCAAGCAGCCCAAAGGTTGACCAGTATGGGCCAGGATCTATCTGAAAAATTCTGTAGTGCTACATTACTGTATAGATAGGGGAACACATTAAAATACAAAATGAATTAAAATGTTACATGGATGAATTTTGTATGCGGTGGAAGTACTTGTTGTAACCTGGTTTTCAATAAAATCAGCATCCTCAAAGCTGAAACAACACAACATACGCATAGAAATATTTTTTTAACAAATTGTTGTGTATCAAAGGAAAGAAGTAGAAATGTCCAAAAGCATATGCGTAGAAACTGATTATGCATCATCTATAAGTAGATAGAGGTTTCTTGAAAGAAACAACATATACAGAAAATTAACTAATTAGTGAAGAATAACTGTACATACCTTAAATTAATTGTTAAGAAATGGGATTATGCAGTCTATTTTTACTTTATGTGATGGACTAGTTTGAATAAAAAACATAGGTGTTTATTGTTGGTAGTGGTGTTGCTTGCACAGTGATACACTGCAGTGTAAAAAACATTTTACATTTTTAAAACATGAAAATTTATCTGAAATGTATCTGACAAATGTGTTAATAGAGGAGCGTGACCATCAGGAATATTTCCTAAATAAACTTCTGAAAAATAAGTCTAGAAAGCCAAATTTTGCTCTTTTTATTATTCAGCATAACAAGTTTCTTCTGCTACAGGACTACTTTAGGGCTACAAAGGTTTTCTGTTTTTACACTGATATAGATGAACACAGAATTCAACCTTGTGCATCTCAAGAAATTAAGTTTGGGAATAACAAATTGTAGTATACTGGGCATGTACACTTGTAGCTAATCTATGTAAGAAAATTATTAGATTCCTCAATTTTTGCTCCAGGCAAAATAAAAACAAACAAACAAAAAATACTTTCACCAGTTTGCCTTCTGTCATGTAATTGTTTTATGGGTGTAAGGTGTTGTGCAGCTACCTCTGATGTTGCGGTCACCCTCTGGCTGGTAGATACTTTTCTGCCATGCCTCGATGGAAGGTAAATAAAATAGAAAGAAAACTAGCTGGGAGGTGAACTTCCTGCTATGCATTTGGGTCATGACCAGACAGGGCTAATCTAACACCTTGGTTCACAGGGCTCCTCCAAACCTTACACCCTGACCTTACCACACCTGCGATGTTCTGGGCACACATGCCCCCTTTGGGACTATCCCTTTTCCTCTCCCCATGCTTGGTTCTGGTACTGTCTTTCCCTGGTGGTTCCTTTAAGTATCCAACCAAGGCAACCTGCAATTGACTGGCACTCCTCCAGCAGCTCTCCCCTTCAGGCTAATTCACAACCTCTCCAGTGTCCCTGATAAGTGGCCCTCTGGCCTGTGTTGGCATTGCTGGCTGGCCCTTGTTTCTTCAGGGTCCCAGTGGCAGCCTGTTCCTCTCAGTGGGGATACCCACAGGATCTCTTTAGCCTGCTTTTGGCCCTAGGCCTTTCCAGGCCACCTTTGTAATGGTGGAGGACCACCACACCTTCTGCTGTCTTGCAAACCAGCTCCTCCCAGATTCTCTGTCTGAGAATGGGGCCCCACTCTGGGTCTCCTCACCCTAGCTGCTGCATTCCTCTTCAGCACGGAAGTCCCCACCACCTCCTGGCCCCTGGCAAGTACCTGTGATCACTATGTTGTGGTGGGGCTTTAGACAACCATCTTTGCCTGGGTCTGCTCCGCCAGTCTGCATCATCACTGTCGTGCTACTGGTTCACTCTCTTGGGGGTTCCTTTCAGCCCTCTTCCCCCTTTTGTCCCCCCAGCTCTTCCCCTGGAAACCAGTTTAGCCAGCCTGATCCCCACATGTTTCCCTGGTGGGTCCCAGGGCAGGTCTTCATGGGAGCACCTGGGCTTTTGGCTCCCTGCATCATCCCGCTTTTCCAGCCATGGCTTGGGTGCAAGTGAGTCTTCTCCCCTTAAGTAACAGGCACCACCTCAGGTGTCTTGTTACCATAGGTAACAAGGATAGATACTCAAATCTTCCATGTTATCTAGGTTGCCTCTGGTGTTCTGAATTGCAAACAAATACAAATGTAACCAATGGTCCCCATGCAACAGTTATCACAACAAGGAATTGTTGGAGTTCAGCAGCAAATTAGCCACATTTCTTTCTCCAAGATATAACTCTTACTTAGTCTCTGTGATATGCTGGAGTTCTTCCTCTGCTGGGAGAATACCCGAATGGCTAGTTACACTAGTATTTCCCTATCTTGGATTTTAAGGGCAATACAAAGCATGTAAAACAGGACAGGATATGGGTCATGGAGTTTTGTTGGTTAAATAATGTACAGGCTATTCAAAATGTGAAAACCATATCATAAATCTGTAGTGTATACTTGAGCATGAAAATATGGAATTTTAATGTCACCTTTCAGCACCCACTTTAGGCTTGTTAATTATTTAGTATTTAGTACATCTTTAACAGGGAGAAAATTATTATTTTGAATTTGTAAAAAAAAAAAACCAAAACAATTTATGTGAATACTAGGTATCCCTGAAAACTTTATGATGGAGAAATACAAACTAAATACACTGGAATTTTGTTAATCTGCTAAACCTTGTACTTAATAATTGTTAAAAATCTAACTTTCTTTCCTCACTTCTCAGAAAATGTAAGAGCAGAGAATGTAGTATATGAAGATACATTTTATTCAGACAACATCTATACAATTAAAGACCAATTACTATTGTATAAATAAAAAATAAAATGCATTTAGCATGGTATAAATATTTTTAGTTTTATGTGCACGTATCTTTCTGAATCTTAGCTTTATGAATATTTATTTAGCTTTATGAAATATATTTAGCTTTATGAGTCTGTTTATTTAAGAACAAATCCATATATTTTGCCACTACAGAGATATATTTAGAAGTAAAATGATTGTGGTCCTGTAATCCAGGGTTCAGACACAGCGGGGAGTGTAGGAAATATGGGCCAAGTGCATGGAGCTCTGGCCCATATTACTTCCCTATAAAACACTGTGCAGAGAAAAGAAGGATTTGCTATCTTATGATGCATTCTTTTTCTTCTGTGATGTTGGAGAGTACCAGCTATCGAAGTAGAGTATCTTTGAGGAGTGGTTCTACAGACATTGTGGGAAGAATAAAACTTCCTTCCTCTACTCCTCCATACTTTTACTAAACAATCAACCTGTCTACTGGATGCATGGCAAATGCATTCTATTTCTGTGAAAGTTAAATGACCCTCTGTTTCTTATTAACAACTTTTAGTTCATTCCCTGTGAGTTTCCCAGATTTTACATTTCTTCCTTCTTTTCTTTAAATTGAACAGATTATATACAATTTAAGATAACACTTTGACAACTAGGGTCCTTTTTATTTAATTGTATTTAATTTTATGTTGTGTTATTTTATTAAACTTCCAGATAAATTACTGCTAAAATAAATAGCTGAAGCATATATTATACAATATAATAATAAATATATAATACAACAAATAAAATATATTTTAAAAAGGAACAAATAGTCTTTGCACTTAAAAATTGATCACTTTAAGTTTAGATGTATTATACTTCAGATGATACTTCCCTGTAGACAGCTTTATAAAGAAAGGGACAAAAGGGAAATGAAACTCAGCAAGTCTTCCCATTGCTTTATTTTATGTTTCTCTCCCAATACAACATGATGAGACCAAAAAAAATTTACATCAATTAATTTAAGTAGGATGGGTATAGAGAGGAGGATTTCAGTTTTCCATGCATATCCCAGCTAAATACTAGTTTAATTTATAGCAAGTAGCTCAGATCAGCTCATTTATCCACAACTACCCCTGCTGACACTTGAAAAAAAAGTCATCTTTGCTCACACAAGCGTGCTTTGAAGCCTGCACAACTATACTGGCAAAGACTATTAGAAATAATTGAATTACAGTTCTGAAGGTAACTTATCTCATCCTAACACACTGTACATTTTGCTCTGTTGTAATTTTCTTTCTTTTAGCATTTTCTGGAATACAAAGGAGGCCATAGTGGATCAGTGCAGACAGCAGGATTCATTAAGAGCTGTCTGAACAGTGTGCAGAGGAAGTGCTATGAAACACATGAACAATGAATGCTAATTAGCAAAGTATATTAGCAGTGAGGGAGCTGGGCAGTTCAGAACTTTTTTGCTTTAATTTTTATCAACCATTCCTTCTGTTTGTACCCAGAGAGGTTTAAACCATCTACTACTCTGTTTTCCTAGAGTACTGGGGGAGGCTATGAATTTCAATAATTGTTCAGAATAGATTGTCCCTGTTAAAGGATGTTAGGGAAACTCTTTTTATATGCTAGCATCATGGATGCTTCTGACTTCTGCTTTTTTTCTTACTGAATGTTCCAGTTAGTGTGGATATGTATATTGACAGGGGGAAGAAATGTTTTTATTCTGGGTTTTTTGCTTTGCTTATTTGATTGTACCAAATTCAATAAACAAGACTGTGTTCATCTTTTGCACTATGGGAGCCAGCACAAGGCTGTGAAAACTATGAGAACAACAGTTTGAGAGTCTTGTGTTGCTCTTCATAAATAGATACAGCAAAAAAATAAAGTAAAGGTGCAGAAAATCATCTTTGGTATATGTTTGAATTTGTACAGGACCTTGATTTTAACTATGTGCATTCCCTTTTATGTTTACTCTCTTCTAATAGTCTAGGAAACAAGTATCACGAAAGGAGTGAATTCAAGCAATTGTTCTGGAGTATCTGTTTATGTATTTTTCTTTAAATAGTAGTTGGATTAAATACTAGTAGTTGGAACTTGGACTGCAACCCAAAATAACTTATACCAAAGTGCATACCTTGACTGTTATAGAGAGAAATGCTCATGTTTCTTAACTCTGATACAATTCATATTTAAGTATTCTATTAAAAATAGAACAACTTCAGAAGACGGGTTGGGAAGTCTTTCTCCTTCCTCCTAAAAGTCTAGGGCCTGGTAGTTAGGGCATATTTCTTGGAGGTGAGAGATAGTAAGTATAAACCCCCTCAAAAAAAAGATGGACTTGACCCTACGGTCCTCACATTCTGCATGTGTGCTCAAACCATACCACTCCAACCTTTTCAAAGAAAGCAGTGGACAAACTCCATTTTATGTGGAGGCCAATCTAGGAGGTTTGCTTTCAGAATGCCTACCAAATTGAGCTGTTCTGGCAAGATAGGCAAAAGAATACCAGATGGCAGGGCCTGCAAACTTCAGTTTCAAGTGTGAGTTTAGTTGGAAAAATGGCAGTAGAGTTTGTGGGTAAGGTAGATGACAAAGTACTCTGGTCTTTCAAGACTGAGGTGCTTCTGAATGTAGCACAATGGAACACAAAGCAGGACTTAAGGTTGCCTGTAGATGTCCCATGGTGGAGTTCTTTATTGCACAGCAACACACATGTAGGTGCTGACAGGGCTGGCTGGGGAACGAGGGTGCTTTATTTGATGATAGAGCAGCCTTATGCCCCAGCTAGCCCCACCACAGCATGGTGAGCTGGGTCAAAGCATCCCCAAACTGGCAGTCTGACCTCTGGGACCCCTTGCCAGCTAGGGTTGCTCCGCCTCATCTCAACATGTCACAGTCCAGGTTGCAAAGATGCAGTGCCTGGGAGCAATATACTCTGGTGTGAACTGAGCCAGGAGTTTGTGTCTGCCTGTGTAACAGGGACCTGTAGCCCTGTTACCAGAAAGCAAGCCAATCCCTTTAAGACCAGAACTTTCCAGGAACAGCCTGCTGTGAGGGTAGGAGTTAAAATCTGAGCTTGGCTGGCTAGTCAGGTGACCAGAAGGGGGCAGGCCAGAACTATAAAAACCCTGGGCTTGGAAGCAGTTGGAGGCAGTGGCCAAAGGGGAAGGACGTTGTGTGTGAGAGCTCCATAGAGAGGCTTGGCTCCTGTGACAAGGGAACTCCTGATGACTCTGAGAAGCAGTGGCAGTGCCACAGGGAGAAGTGTCACAGACAGTGGGAAAGCAGAAGCACCAAGCCACAAAAAAATGTAAGCTGGCATGCTGGCTTCTTTAATTTGTATTTTTTTGTGGTTATAACCCATTGACTTACTGTTTATATATTTTTGTTGATTGATATACCGATGGTTTGTGGTTAAGGCTATAGCGGAGAAGGAGGTCTCATTAGCAACTAGGAGTGCAGTCAGAAAGGGCCTAATGCACTAATGGGTGCAGCCATATAGAGCCGACTGCATGACTTTGAAGCCGGGTCCCAGTGGACCTGGCTCTTAGCTAGTATAAGAAAGTGTCAAGCCTGAGGGGGCAGAAGACCCAATAACTTGGTGTTCAGCGGGTGCAGGGTGAAAATGGGCCAGAAGGCCTGGCTCCATAGTAAAAACAAAACAAAACAGGGGCCACAGGCCCAGAGAAGAGTAAGGAGCTACAGCCTCAGAGTTGAACCCTACTTTGTGGGTTTAGACTGGTAGGCCTAGCTAGAGAAAGATGGGGGTTTAGGCCCATGGTGGCTGAGCACCCCAACATAGAAGGACAATAGGCAGTCTCCCACTTGTAAGAACATCTCAATAATATTTACATCAAGATGTGGCAGGAAAGTAAAGGCGAGATAAGAGAGAATTGAAACATTAAAGGACTTCAAGGGTGTCCCTCAGGCCAAAAAAAACAAATAAAAAATGCCTCTGGGGAGGCCAGCCTGTTACAGCCTGCTTTTACTTTTTTATAATTACACAAAGGTAATGTATGTTTGCAACCTATCACACTGCCTACATTAAAGATTCTGGACCCTTACCACTGAGTCCTCTGAAAGTAGAATTAGGTCAGTGCTTATGAAAAACTCATTCAAAATATTAAAAAAACTTTCTGATAGAGATGCACCAATGGATACATTGGTCTGATATCGGATCAGTACTGATATAAAGAAAATTGATTGCATCAGCAATTGGCCTGATGTAGCTGATAATTCGGCCAATAAATGCCTATGCATACGTGCAGCTGCAGCGCACCAAGCAGGCAGTGAGGAGCACAACCTGGCAGCTGGGAGAGCTGCCTCCAGCTGGTAAATCTGTTGTGGTGGACAGGGAGGGGGGAAGGAAGGGGCATGGGAGGGCAGATCAATGCCCCCCATGATAAAGGAGGGAGTGGGGCAGGAGATGGGGCAGGCACTTCCCAGGTGGGGAGGGGGTGGGGTGCTGGATGGAGCTGTGGCTCATCTGGGGGGGCAGAGTGGCAGGGCAGCTCCTGCCATTGTGTGTATCCTTGGAGGGCTTGTGCCCCCAGATCTGCATGTGCAGGCTGGATCCGGGGCTGCCTTAGGTTCTACATGGTGCATGAGGGCTGCGTGCAGGGATGCAAGACTATGTTCAGTGTTGCACTCCCAGCGTGTGGGGGCTGCTGTCAAGGCTGCACTTAGGGTGGGTGGTGGTGGTGGTGGTGGGAGCAGAGTACAAGGGAGCTACAGAAAAAATTGGGGTGGCTGTAGCTCCCACATGCCAGGAGCAGCCCACTCCCCATACACCAGGAGCACTACCCCAAGCATGGCCCCACAGACCTGAGCACAGCCCCCACACACTGGGAAGAGCCTAGCACAGCCCGAGCCCCAACCCACAGTGGCATCCCACCCTACCTCCGATGTAGATCTGGGGGCACACGCTTCTGACTCCATCCTGCCAGGGTGCACACAGTGGCAGAAACTACCACTCCCCCCCCGCACCACCCAGATGAGCCACAGCTCTGTCCTGAGTTCTGCCCCACTCCCTCCCTCACTGCAGGGGCCTTGATCTGCCCCACCCATGCTCCTTCCCTCCCCTTCTACCACAACAGAAATCAGATGGTATCGGCTGATATGTCTCCTTTAAAATTACCTATCGGTATCAGCCCCCAAACTCTGTATCCGTGCACCTCTACTTTTTGATGTTGTACCAAACCACTGGATTGTTTCTTGGCTGTAGTGAGATCTGAATTTCTGTTTTATCTATTAATAGCTTCCAAGCACCTTTATGTCTTTGATTTTAGTTTCTTCTTTCCTTTGCTTCTGTGTGTGACCTTTTCCAGTGCAGATTCTTTTTTTAAAGTAGATTTGGCATTGCTTTCAGGTTTTGGATTTTACCTATTACTGTATGATTTAGCCACTCTAGAGCAAAGCGTGGTGGAAGTAATTGGTATCCATGCAATGAATTTTGTTGTTGTTTAATTCTTCTGCAGAGTATTTACTTCCTTGTTCTGATCTAAGTCTGTTCTAAGTCTAAATCTGTTCTAAGTCTACCATTTTTCCTCCAACAGAACCATGAAAATGAAGCCTGACTTATATATGGTGTCAACCTATAGTTGAGGCTGTATTTTCATAATTTCAGTATGTTTGTGGATGACATCAAAATGTCAACTCACATTTTTTCAATGCCATTTTACTTTAGTAGTTTAAGTGCATGTAGCCCTTTAGGCCTTCTTTGATTCTTCTGTGGGATTTTGGAAGGGGAGTAGCCATTCAAAGTTTTTATATGTAGTTATTCACTCATAGTAAGGGGGGAATTTTATTTTCCTAAAATTTAACCTGAAAATGCAAGATAAAATTAAAGGTAGAGTCAGTTTAGAAATAGAATAGGGTAAGTCATCTACAATTGAAAAAGGTTGTCAAATCTTTCCAGTCTGTATATTGTGAGTTTGTAAAAAATCAGAATTAATCTGGATTTTTTAGAATGTAAAACTGATGTAATGGAGATCAAAATCTTGTCAATAGATTCTTCAGTTTGTTCACTTAATTTTGAATCATCATATATTAATTGTGACTAAGAAAGTGCATTTCTTTTTCTTCACACTACTTCTGCTGAGGTAATACCTTTTATCTTCTTTCAGCACGCTCTCTTCCCCAGTCACACACACACATACAAATATTGTTTTAGGGATAAGATTTTTCAAATAATCCTAAGGAAATTAGGCACCCAACCTTACTGAATATAAATAAAGTATTTAATACCTTTTAAAAACAGGATAAAGAGAATTCTAAGTTCTATAACAGACAAATAATTCTGAAGAGATTAAATTTTATTTCCATAACTTATGATGGTAAGCGGACAGGAGAAAATTTAAGGGACATGGCATTTTATTTTCTGGACTTATCTTCTGTTTTAACAAAAGCTTCTTCTCTAGCCTTTTATGAGAGGGTCAACAGCAGCTCAAATAGAAGTAGTGCAAATTTGAGCCGGGGCTTTTTGCCCAAAGCTCAGACATACGCTTTGTTATGGAACAAATTGTGTCACTTGGGGCAAATTAACCCTGCCTGGCTCCTCCCAGATCTGCAGCCAGGGGGAGTTAGAGCCCAGGGCCAGAACCTGTGCTGTCCCCAGCAGTATAAAAAGCTGACCTGTCCTGGCCCGATCCATACAAAAAGCTGCCCTGGAAAGCAGCTCAGGGCTACTTGCTCTCAGGAGCTTCTGGGGCCCAGCCAATTGGTACCTGGAGACACTATCCTTTGTGACAAATGGACTGCTGCAGCAGCATTCCAAATCCATTTTTAAAAATACCCCAAAATCCATGTTCTTCCACAATTAAAACAAAAGACCACTCTGAGCACACACGCACGTGCACATGCACACACACACACATATATATATATATATATATATATATAGAGAGAGAGAGAGAGAGAGAGAGAGAGAGACAGCAATCAGTTGGGCAATAATTTATTGGTATATTTACAATGTTAAAGCAGTGTGGAAGCCTACCAGTGTCTCTATCATCATGATAAAATACATTCCAAATACCAATAGGTGTTGATGTGTGCTTTCAGTTTTCTTCACACATGATGGGTGTGTGTTGGGGGGATGTGGTGCTTGCAGGAACGGGGTGGGAAGGAGTGTGGGGGAATGTGGGTGTGTGTGGAGGGATGTGGTTTGGTGTGTGGGTAGGTGTGGGGCAATTGCTGGGGGGACTGTGGGTGTGGGGGACCTTGTGGGGACTGCTCAGGAGAGGTGGGTCCCCTGGCCCCACAGTGTGCAGCCCCCCACACAGAGCACATGGAATGCCCCCTGCACAGGGCCCCAGCTCCCCTCTGGAGGGCCACAGCCCCCCTGCCCAGGACCCATAACTTACCTTTTGCAGTGGGAGCAGGAGTGTGGTGCTCTGAGCCTGCTGCTGCCAGCTCCCAGCTCTTGGGCACCATGTGCCACACAGGTCTGGGCCAGGTCCTCAACCCCTGTTGCCCCAAGGACATCCCCCCCACCACTCCCCAACCCCCCCACATTGCCCTGCCACCCCTCACACCCACCCACATCCATGAACACCCCTCGTCCCCTTTCCCCTACTTACCTTGGACAGTGCCGGAGGCCAGGGGCTGTAGGAACACCAAAGAGACACTCTGGTTAAAACCAGAGCATCTTTTCTGGAGGACTGACTCCCTTCTGGCTCCTGGCACAGTCTGGGACTGTGCCTTGCTCTGCTGTTTTGCAAAGCATTTCTTTTTTTACCCCTGGATATTGAGAGGTCTAATTTTCTCACTGCGCTGCAACTTTGCAGAGTGGGGAACATTTTTTCATTCCTGAAGATGCCTCTTGCCCCATCTCAGAAGGGTTTGAGATGGGGCAAGAGGCATGTGCACACTCGTCTGGACACACCCCGAGTGTACAAAAGTAAATTCTTACACAATGGGCAGCTCAGAGGAAAAACAAACCAGAAATGTCCATGTACCTCAGGAAGTGGTACAGAGAGCCTGTTTAGAGCTCCTGTATCAGACTACACTTTAGATAAACTGTAACACATTATAAATCTCTTTCACATGCAACAACTAAAAAATAATTATTTTAGATTTAGGATGTAAGTTGCCACAATGTAACATAAACTTTATTTGAGGAGGTAATATCAGGTTCAAGTATCCAAAAAATTGCAAACAAAATATATTGGCTGGAAAGCAAGTCTCCAGAAAATAAATTTTAAGTCTTCTGTTAATAAACCTTTGAAGTCCCCCTTTTCCTTATTTTTGTATGTACTGGGGGAGTTCTGAGGGTTGTTTGTTTTTAATAAGTAAGTAATTTTGTGTGTGTTTGTGTTGGCCCTGCAAAGGGAAAGTATTTCTTACCCTCCTAGCCCAGACAACTGCTAATTTATTTGGAAAAGTATTCAGCCTAGGGCAGCAGCTCCCAAATATCTCTGAATTTTTGAGCTATGCTCCTGTTTATTCCTATTATTCTTTGTTGTGGAGATAAAATCAGTACCACCACACTATAATCTCCCCAGTGGCCTACAAGATATTATGAAACTGTTCATTTTCATTTCTTCTCTTCCTTTTTCCACCATACATTTCCCCTTTCTGATTTATTCCTCTTATGTAATCTTGAAAACTTGACCATGTATCCCAAAGAATCCTGTACCTGCAGTTTAAGACATACTGGCCTACACTGTATTTTTGTGATGTCATACTAGGTCTCAATAAAAATATGAGATGGCTACATCTCCTGGCCACTGTTCATAGTTCATTCAGCTGCACAACTGATACCCAAGCACTGCAGTCATACTCAATTTGGGTGGTGCACTCGGGCACAGCTGCCAGATGATGTTGTATGTACAGGGCATACAGTGTATATTAAAAATAAGTGGGAATCATATCAGGGGATAAGGCACAATGCCACATTTATTAAAAACATAAAACAAACAAAATAAAACAAAGAACAACCAAAAGGCAGTGTTTCCTATTTCATTCACTCATACATACATATCCATTCATTTATATACAGAAGGAGACAAAAAGACAGTCCTGTAAATATCAAGATATTACCAGTCTTTAAAATGCTTGGATTAGCTTGGTGGCCAGCCAAGTTAACCACAAGGTTGAAGGTAGGTCTTGTCAGACACATTCTGATGCTTCTTCTGTGCAGGACAGACCCAATGCCTTCTTGTTCTTATCTATCTTAATAGTGATTGTTCCCCATACAAATCTATCGGTCTTGCTGTGTCACATTCCCTTGATGATGAAATGATCCTCCTCTTCTGTTGTGATGTTACGATTGACAGACTCTTCTGTCTTTGTGATCTGCAATTTTTTCATCTGTTGTCAGCAATTTCTTCAGCTATTGGAACAAAACATGATCTTGTATTTTGTAATGCTTTAACTGCTGATCTTGGACCTTTTTGTAACCTTTGGCTGTTAAATCACAGAAAGCTATTTCTATCCTTCTAGTCTGAGATGCAAGACAGTCTGTTTCAACAGATGCATTTCCACTGATACTATTTATTCTTTCATTGCCTCTTTTCAAACATACCACAGGCCTTGCATACACACCACTTCTCTTATACTATACTTAACCTACTAAATGACTGTTATACTTATGTTAAGCAATGTAAAAGTCAAAATGGAGCCTCGACTGAGGCTAGGTTATAATTATTTGAGCAAACTAAAATGGATATTGGTTATATAATAATAATTGACAAATCAATAAAAGATATTTTAAAGGCAAGAGTATATAAAGGCAAATTAACTTTAGCTCAACAATATTCAGTCAAAATATTTTAAAATGTGCCTACCCATATTGAGTTCCTTGATTTGTGAGTGCCTTGTGTGAGACGCATGTGGCTTGAGTTGTTGAACTCAGAGTTCTGACTGAAGGGAAAGAGAATTGCAAAGGCAAACCTCTCCGAAAATTAGGCTTCAGGCATCAGCTTAGGGAACTGTACATTATTGGGCACTGATGAAAAATTAATTACTACATTTGGAATTAGTCAACAATCTGTGAATGTACCTTGTTTCTGGGTTGAATTTTAAAGGTATCTCCCAGTCCTTTCATGTACCTTGAGATTCTATTGGTAAAGTGAACCCTTCTTAGCCAGACCTTTCTTATTTTTATCTGTCAACACCAAATGTAGTGAACCTACTTCAGCATGGTGTTCACTGTAATATAGCATATTGCATAGTAGAAAAAGCCATATGTTTTCTTGTGTCTGAGTTTTCTATTTCTGGAATGTATTTTCCAAATGAAGTGATTAAGTAAGAATCTTGTCTCAATGTGTCATTAGCTGCACAGAGAGAGGATTTCTATAGAAGAAGGAGGTGCCTGTTGCTTGGCACTTCTGCTTTAGGGCAAATTTCCAAACAATTTGTGAAAAAGAACAGTGTCCTAACAGATGGGCAAGAGAGTAGGAATTGAGAAGACAGTGTCCATGTACAAAAAGTGTTTATTGAGGTCAGGGTTCCCAGATTAGAATAGTCAAATTTCTGCAATTTTGGTGCCAATAACTAATGTGATATGTCACTATTACTCTCATTCTAATCTGATAGAAATGAATTTGAAAAGTAAAAAAAAAAAAAACTTCCTGAGTTACAGAAAGGGAAGACCTGTTTTCATTTATTTTTTAAAAAAGGAACAAAAAAGACATTTATTGCATTTATGTTCCAAAAAAGGAAAAAAAGAAAGAACAGTTATATAAGAAGCTGAAAACACCAAACGTTTCAAGAATCTGAGGCATTGTGTATGAGTCAGGAAAGATTTGTTCACTTTGCTGCTAAAGACATTCATTCCTTGTAGGAAAACTTTATATGTTAATTCTATCTCCATCCCATCAACCCAAACTTCCTTTTATTTCTTTAGTATTCTCTAGAATTCTCCAGAAAACAATGTAGTAAAAACAGTGCACAAGCTCCTACTCAGGAGATAATTCAAAGAGATGGTTGTAGGTTTTGGTCCTGTCACAGTCCTAGCATAAGTTAGAGTTGAAAATGTGCAGCACTAACTTTAGCCATTGGTACAACTGGTGCCTCCAGAGTCTGGGGGGGGCACCAGCGGTTGATCACCAACTGGGGCGGTGGTCCCTCAGCAATCTCAGGGGGAGCACATGCCTCCCCATACCCCCCTCCATGCATCACCTATGACTTTAGCCAATACCTTCCCTCCTTGACACATTCCTGGAATACCACTGATGTATGCCTCCTCCTCCATAAGTGATGAGGAAGAAGCTTCCATGGAAATATAGCTACCTGCAACAGCTCTTGGTCTTTGACAAATTTTCTCTTGGCTATTGATTAGTACAATGTAACATGAATGGACCCAAGAATTTTGCCCTATATCTATGTATGTATTGTGATAAAGGTACCTGAAGGAAAATAAAGCTTCCTTCTTTACTTTTACCAGTACTTCATGTACTTAAAAAGTATGTTTCAGACACTTTTAAAAAATATTTTTTTCTTTTGGTTAAGTTGCCAAGAAGATAATCAGGATGCTAATAGGATGTATTTTTTGAAAGCTTCCCACAAGCTTTAATTCCATTTTTAAGAATGAGCATGGCAAAATTGCTGTTTTTGGTCTACATATCATTTTGCTGGAAAGATATAATTTAATTTGCTTTGACCATTTTTTTTTAAAGACAGAAATCTAAAATCTGGTTTTAGTAACTGATCCTTAGTGAGTCCCATGATTAATTGCACTGGTAAAAGGGTTACTTTGGTGTAAGATCTAAAAACTGTATCTCTACATGTAGACTCCTGAACAAGCACATGCTTTTAAAGATCCTGTTGACATATTTTTGGTATATTTATATATAACAGATATTCCATTGTTAGCTTTTTATGCCTCTAGGGAGACTTCCCCATCATCATTTAATCCAAAACACTCAAATATTTCAGTTGGTAAACTGAAAAAATCCTTTCTTGTTTCAAGAAATAAGAGGATTTGCTGCATCCAATTTGATCTTAGGTCTTGTTGGTTGTATGAGCTGAGAACACTTGAAATATCACACTTATTCAAAAATTGTGGTACAGTGTAAGTATAGATAGCTGTGAATATTAGTATATTAAGAAAGGAATTGAATAAATACGGGCTTGACTGGTTATAAAAAAAGTATTACTATCTGCCCTTTTATTAAGAAATATTCCATAGGTTATAAAAGCAAGATCAGGAACATCCTATGTTAGGTCTTCATAAAATTATTATAGAAGATATTCCTTATTTATAGTAATTGTAATGAAATGTGTATTATGTAACTAGTAGGAAAGTATCAGTCCTTTAACTTAACTTAATTAGAGACCAACTGAAATGTTTTAAGACTGAAGTTTTCTACTTTTCAGCCTTTGCACATTTTCTTTAAGGACTTAAAACTTTTTCTTTATTTTCTGTATTGATTTTAAAGATCTTCATGATGACTGAATAATAGAACATATCTAAGACCTCAATCCAGCTAGTTTTCTTGATGGACTGAATTTTGTTCAGTGAGAAGAGAAACTGGAAATGAGAAGGGGAGGTTTTCTGTTTGAGGGCTAGAATCTGCCATTCTTTCTCAGGTTGAGTATTACACCAATTCATAATCCTGTTGATTATGATTCTCTTTTGCTCCAGCAATGTATGCTGAGTAATGTGCTTGAAGTGGTACAAAAAGGCTGTAAAAGTGCTGGTTCATGCTAAGTTTGCACTATCCAATATACACACTAAGGCAGAGGGCCAGGGTCTGTCTTTTAAGAATCCTCATGCAAGTCCCAGCATGGGACACATGCCTGCAGCTGCAGCTCTGTCTCATTCCAGGTCTCCAGGTCTGTCTAATTTCTTCTGTGGGCCTCACTGATCCCTGAGTTATCCCAATATTGGGAATGTGAAAAGATGAATTATAATGATTCTAGCATCCACTCTTTCTGTTGGCTACAAATTCTGCACGGGTCTTCTTAGAGGTATAACACAGAATTTCTCTAATTCATTTCAATTGGATATTTTCAGCAGGGGTATCACAATGTGAAAAATACAGTGTATTCTAGCTTCTAAATAAGTCAAGGTAATTTGAAACATAGATTACTTGCATTTGTTTTTAATTAATTTGCTTGTTCTAGTTTTTTTTCTGTTTCTACAGGTTTCCATAAAACCCATTAAACCTTCTCTTGGAGTAATATTTCTACTATGCAGAAATGTGTGTTGCGTACAGAGGTCAAACATATGCTTTTAGATCACAAGAAAGGAAAGAGTGGGCTAGGAGTAAAAATTAGAAGTAATGACGCCAAACACTTTCTGGTTCTCCCCATTCTTTTGTTTTCACTTTGTGATCATAATCTGACACCTTCTCCCACTCACACCCTGCTTGCAGGACCTGAAATTCATGCCAGAAATATCTTACAAATAATTTAGTATTATTTGCTTAACATTCATTCTAAATTACAACTGACATGCTATTTTTATATATTTTACAAGTAATTGCGGCAGTGTTTGGCCACCTTGTTTAGAATTGTTTTGCATTCATCAACGCTGCATTGCATTAAATGTTGTGTATTCTGGGATACAGAAGAATTACTGTTTTCCAGTTAAGTTTATACTTTATAGATTTGGTAAGGTGCGTATGTATATGTTTGTTTGATCTTCATAAATTAGCAAATTGCAGTGTGCTTAACATTTTTTACTTATTCCTACATATCTGTTTTAACTGTTAATAAAAGCGTCCTTGATTATAAAATTTTAAACATGTTAACAACATTCAACATACTTTTAATGAAATAAAATGAATAATGCTTAACACAAACAACACAATTTAATGTCATTTGAATAATTGAGTAGCGCTTTATCTAGAAGAAACAATTTGCAGCAGCATTTGCTTTCTCCTAAAGTAAAGAGAATAAAAATTCCAAGTGTTATGTTGATAAATGTATTGTAAAATTTGCTGATCATGTTGCATATGTGTGGTTAAAGCATCTAGACACTGACATTCTCTTAATATTATTTATAGCTGCAGCAAAAAGCAAATGATAAGTGTACTCAAGTGCACAGAATGTTAAGTGTTTAAGACTGCAGTTTAAAATGAGATCTGTGTACTCAGAGGAGGAATAGCCTTTAGGATGTTCACAGCAGGAGAACAACAATAACTCTGGAGAACAAAACAAAGAAAAACCAAAGTAGAACAGGCAAAGAAATGAAGCAGCAATTCCTCTTCTCATTTGAAATCTAAGAACTAGAACTTAGTATAAAGGATTGTATTTTCAACCTAGCCATTTTTCCCTTTCATTTGTTTTTTTTTTCTTCTACACCCATTAAAAGTCATAGCATTAAAAACAATTTAGTGGGGAAAATGCAGATTAGTTCATCCGCTGCAATGTAGATACAATTAAACTTTTATGTACAAACATATAACAATGAACAAATTAGCAATTGCGAAGTATGAAGGAACAATTCAGACTAGATAAAAACCTTTTGATCTTAGTATACTAATATTTCTAGCAAAGCTGAAAGAACGAATGTTAAAAGAATATGCATGAGGCATCAGAAATTCAAAATGGGCTTTCAAGTATTGAAGAAAAAGGGTAAAATTATATACAAGTTATGGAAGAAAAAGATTTTTTTTTTAATTATTCTGAAGAAAGTACATTAGAGCCAGGCACAAACATCATGTTTTTACTGGTATATGTGATTGGAAACTGATCTTAACCTATAACAGAACAGAAGTTTGGCACACACAACCATAACAAAACAGAAATTCAGCATACATACCCTGGTTTAAATATTGCAGAACCTGGTCTAAGATTGCCTCCCCTCTCTTCCCCCCACAGGCAAATGTGTGTTCTGTTCACTACAGATCTAACATATGCTACTTATAGAAAAGCACAGAACTTAGGTCAATTCTGCCTTGGGCTCTTGAATGCCTGTGTCTGGCCTATTGCTTTTTATATTTACCCACTTAAACATAATAAGCTCATAGAGTCTAGTCATTTTATTTTTATTGCTTTAACCACTTAAAATTGTTCCTTGTGACTGGCTGCAGAGGTTCAGTCTTGCTGAAACTCTCAAGAAGCAGACTGCCATAAGTTTCATGTCATCTGTGATTGTGATTTAATTGGTGTTCTGGCTGATAGAAATCTCAGTGGTGCCATATATGAGCGGGGAAAGGGCTGTTTATGGTCATTTTTAATTTCTATACATACAAGAAGTATGATGGGGTACTGCAGGCCTCTTGTTTGCCATCATCAAGATGAGTTCTTTACACAATCATCTTTAGGAAAAGTAGAAGGGATATAGGCAGATGTTAGAGAAAATTAGTTGTTGGTAGTGGGCCAAGTGCCTCCTGAAGATGTAATTTTTTTTCTTGAGAATTAGAACATGAGAATTAGAACATAAATCAACAATTAGCACTCTCCCATTCATTGTCTATATCTTAATGTTAAAGTATGAAAATAGTTGAGCTTCTGATTCATGTTTCCATATTTCATTATAGGAAAATCTGCAATGAAATGTCCTTTTGATATATATAGATATGAAGATAGTTTTGACGGCAGATTTTGAGAGCTATCCTACTTAATGATAATGATGATGCTTTCTGGGCAAACATACTCAAACCAGTGCAGAGTAAGTCTCGACACTTTTAGTAAAAAATAAAACATGCATGAAAAGGTATCTTAAATCTGTTCCTAATTAAATGACTATTCCAAACTCATCTAAGGAGCTGGTGAGCATCATAGCCCAGACCCTGGCACTGATCTTTAAAAACTCCTGGAGCTCTGGTATAGTGCCTGAAGACTGGAAGAAGGCCAATGTGGTGTCTATCTTCAAGAAAGGGAGGAAAGTGAATTCGGCTAACTATAGCCCCATCAACCTGACTTCTATCCCAGGAAAGATCTTAGAAAAGTTTATTGATGAGGCCATCCTTAATGGACTGGCCGATGCCAACATCCTAAAGGATAGCCAGCGTGGGTTTGTTGCTGGTGAGTCTTGCTTGACCAATCTCATTTCCTTCTACGACCAGGTGACCTATCACCTGGACAAGGGAGAAGAGATTGTCATGTGTCTTGACTTCAAAAAAGCCTTTGATCTGGTATCCCATGATCACCTCTTGGCAAAAATGGCCAATTGTGGCCTTGGGTCCACCACGATCTGCTGGCTGGGAAATTGGCTCCGTGGTCAGACCCAGAGGGTAGTAATTGATGGCAGTCACTCATCATGGTGTCCTGTGACCATTGGGGTCCCCAAGGCTCTGTCGTTGGACCCATATTGTTCAACATCTTCATTAATGTTGTGGACTTTGAAGTCAGAAGCAGACTGGCCAAGTTTGCCGATGACACCAAACTTTGGGGCAAAGCATCCACGCCAGAAGACAGGCGAGTGATCCAGGCTGACCTGGACAGGCTCAGCAAAAGGGCGGACAAGAACATGATGGTGTTTAACACTGAAAAATGCAAGGTTCTCCACTTTGTGGGGGGAAAAAAACCCTGCAGGCTCGGCAGTGCTATGCTGGCTGGCACTATGGAAGGAAGAGACTTGGGGGTCATCACTGACCACAATATGAACATGAGCCTGCAATGCGATGCGACCAGAATGCTGGCTTGCATCCACAGCTGCTTCTCAAGCAAATCCCAGGATGTCCTTCTCCCCCTGTACTCTGCCTCAGTGAGGCTGCAGCTGGAGTGCTGTGTGCAGTTTTGGACTCCACAATTCAAAAAGGATGTGTAGAAACTTGAGAGAGTCCAGAGAAGAGCCATGCTCATGATCAGACCTTACGATGACAGGCTGAGAGCCATGAGGCTCTTTAACCTGGAAAAGCGCAGGCTCAGGGGTGATCTGATGGCCACCTATGAGTTTATTAGGGGTGACCACCAGTACCTGGGGGAACGTTTGTTCACCAGAGTGCCCCAAGGGATGACAAGTTTGAACGGTCACAAAACACTGCGAGACCGTTTCAGGCTGGACATAAGGAAGAATTTCTTTACTGTCCGAGCCCCCAAGGTCTGGAACAGTCTGCCAGCGGAGGTGGTTCAAGCACCTACATTGAACACCTTCAGGAGTAAATTGGATGCTTATCTTGCTGGGATCCTATGACCCCAGCTAACTTCCTGCCCTTTGGGCAGGGCGCTGGACTTTATGATCTTCCAAGGTCCCTGCTAGCCCTAATGTCTATGAAATCTTTGAAATCTCTCAGTTTTCTGCCAAGAACCCTTTTGCTTGGAGTTTGGCATTAAATTACCCAGTTAACTAACCTATCTTATTATGTATTTATTAAATATGGAAACAAAGAAACAAAAATGTATATAGCAACTGGTAATAAGGTGGGTTAACCGGGCAATTTCATGTCAAGCTCCAAGCAAAGGGATTCTTGGTAGAAAACTGAGACATAAGTTTGGAAAAGTCATTTCATTGGGAACTGATTTAAAATACCTTTCCATGCATGTTTT
>JAVSML010024021.1:2311-43488 GCA_038503035.1 Crocodylus rhombifer | reverse complement strand
GATAACAGAGCTTTTACTGTGTGTATGTTTGCCCAGAGTGCATCATCATTTATTTATCAGTATTTATTCCCAAAAAAGACTCAGGCTTTCAATACATGAGAGTTCTGTAGTCATAAAACTATTCAGAAGAGCAAACTGAGCCCATATGAACGATCTGATAGCAGGCTAATAATAATTTGAACTATGTGCTCATAGGCTTAACATGAACTGTTTATGATCTTTACTCATGATCTGAATCCTGATGAAGTACATTGAAGTTTTCTCATGCACCTCAATGGCTTTTAGAAGAGCCTCCAGTTTATATTTCTGTTTCAAAAGTGTTTTGGTATACACACCTTGGTTTTCTATGGTGGCAGCAATTTAAAACACAAAGGTTATTAAAGATCATGTTTCTTAAATGAACAAATGGAGAATTATTGTGTATTTTAAATCAAGTCATTTTAATGGGGTAACATACTTTTTTTTCCTGTGGTATAACTAAAACTCTAGGGCACTTTTTTACAGGTGCTCTGGGGGTGGAGGGGTAGTGTTTTAATTAGAGTAGATCCAAGAGTGTCGAATTCAACGAGCTATAGCTCAAGCACCCTGCTGCCATTTTGAAGCATGGGGTGATGATACACAAGATACAGAAAGCTGCTGGAGTGCTGAAATTGCTACATTCCAGCAGACTCTGCTGTGATGCACTGGAATTTCAGTACATTGGAGCAGCCTCCACGCTCATGTATAGGTGCCCCTAGTTATTTTCTCATTAAAGGTTTCCATTGGCCACAGGACAAACATCAGTAGTACTGTCAGATAAGTTTTGTTCCCAACTGACAAAGATCAAATCATTGTCTACGGAAATGGACAAGCACATGAATATTAAAGAATAATTAGATGTGTTTAAAATACATTGATCATATAAATGTGCCTTTGTTTATGTGCAGATTTCACCATCATTTGCAAAGTAAGTCAATAGTAATACAGCTCTCTTCCAACCATTCCCTGTAGAGATTCACTAAATATCCAGCCTTGCATGCCTTGGGAGCAATGGGGAAACAGTTTTCCACTTATCTGGGGATGTAAAGATGAAAGTTGCAACAGCTATAGACTAAGACAAGTGTGATATCTGATGAGAAATGCAAGGTGCTGAGAAAATAGGATAAATTTGCTTCATGTTTTGCTCATAATCACATTTCTTGATGTCTGTTGGATTTATGTTCTGAATTGTCTGTTTATATGATCTGACATATTTGTTTTCTTCCATAAACTTTATGAAAATACATATTTGGGTGGGGGGAGCTTTATATTTTTGAATGAGCCCCCAGTCTCTTACAATGAAACAAACTGAAAACATCAGGCCCTGATATTAGAGGCCTCAACTTTCTGTCTTTCTGCCCTGGCTCTCCCTGTTCTAGGAAATAACCTCATCTTTCTGCCCCATCTTGTAACCTACTTTATTTATAAGAACAAATATGTAGTGTTGTCACAGAGAAAATACGGTCATTTCTCCTGCTTGAAGTTGAAAGAACCATTGCTCAAGGGAGTGTAGTGACTTGCTTTTTTGGAGCTGAAAGGCCAGGGGTGATAGGCCAGCTTCTGTGTGATGGGAATTATATATACGGGAATTATTTTGTTGTCAGCAGCTCATAGATTTGTTAGATTAGGCTCTCCAACCCTAAAAAATCACATTCCTCTACACTTTCACTGCCATAGCAAATGCCATAAAATTTGTTGAGAGAGAAATCAGATTTCTTGAGTTTTCTGTCAAAGCTGCTCCCTCAGTGTGCTATAATAGTGATCATCCACACACCAGTATCCAGGGAACTTGGTTGTAATTTACTGTGACACTGTGAGGATGAGAATTCAACGAAGAACAAAATTACTTCTGGATTAGAGCAGAAATGGAATATGTTCAAAAATAAATATGTCCCTTTTTGGCAGAGAAAAAAGTAGCAAGTTGTTAAAAAAAATAACTTATTTTGGGGCTGGGTCTCAGCATTAAAATGTCAATCTGAAGTCAAGTTTTGGCTCTCAGTGTTATGGTCACCGGTTTTTTGTTTGTTTGTTTTGGTTTGGTTTTGGGGGGGGGGTTGGGGGAGGGGTGTTTTTGAGGTGGGGGGAAGCAGTGAGCCTGATTTTTTTGTTCCTGGAGCCTGCCTGCCTGCATGAGCAGCACAGGTACCCAGTCCTTCCCTCTGTGGCTGTGGTACCCCCCAGGACTGCCAGGGCCAGGTGCCTGCAGGCAGGTGCTGCCTGAGGGGGGGAGGGGTTGCCACTGCCACAGAGGGAAGCACCAGCCGCCCTCTCTCCCAACAGCCCAGGGACTGCTCCACCTGCCAGTAGCTCACCCTCCCCTCTCTGCTACCAGAGAGGCAGGTAAGACACAGGTGTACATGACACGGGGGTTTACTTCACCCTAAATTGAAGCAGTATTTTTAAAAACCCACCACTTCAATTTAGGGCCCCTGTTTCATCTACACATGCCCAAAGTTAGAAAGTGCTGTGAGCAGTCGCGCATTCCAAAAGCCTGGGGCAGAATCAATCTAAGTGATGCGGTTTTCTGTAAGCCGCATAGTTTAGATTGGTAGTGAACAGGACACGCATTCCCTTTTTTTCGGGGGGAGGGGAGAGCCTGGGTTCCACCATTTTTAGTCTGGGTTCCACCATTGTTAAACCTGTCTATGGGTGCCAAACTTCAGTTCTGTTGCAGGTATAGACTGCTTTGTCCACCCATCCCATGGGAAAAAATTTTAAAGCCCTGTCAACTATGTCAGCCATTCTGGCCAGGAAAAGCTTCTTCACCATTGGAGTGAGGCAGAGGCCTCTCCTTCCCACCAGACCAATGCCTCTACCTCTGAAGTGTGGATTGTGGTCAAAGAAGCTGAAGCCTTTCCGATGGCACCAGCTCTGCAGTCTTCTCTTTTCATCATCAGTTCATCTCTCCCTCCTGTGCCTGTGACCCATAACCAGGAGGATTTGAGGAAAACCTACCTGCACCCCAATCCTTTGAGTCTTGCCCCCAGAGAGAGCTACATTAGTCACTCATAACCCAGCTGGGATTGCTGTGAGACATGTCATGTATTCCCATATGGATGAGGAGCATGGGGTACTGGCCGGGAGCTTAGACAAGTTTTGGGATACTCTCAGCTATATCCCAGATATAGGCCTATGAGAGGCAAAAGACCACATGGGCCAAGGGGTCAGGGTAGCAGATTGTTTCCTCTGTCCACCTCAAGAGGGAGTCGCCCACAATGATCACTGCATTCCTTCCTTGAGGTGACTGCAAGTTGCCTTTCTTCTTCATGTGCTGGAGCTGGAAGCTTAGCTCAGTGGTACCAGAAAGTGATGTAGGGGGGTACCATTGCACAGGTAGTCTAGGGTATTGGTGTGCTGACCCTTCTTTTCAGGTTTACCATCTAGAGCCTTGTGCCCCTCCTGCATGATCTTCTGCTATAACTTCAGCAGGTTCCTGTGCTGTTCTTGGAGCTACTGAATCAGATATGTTTGTGGTAAGACAGGGCATGTCTACCTTCTCCAGTGGTGTACAAATGCCCTTATCTTAGCTTCTTCAGGCAAACCCTAGTTCAGATTCTTGATTTGGTCCATTCCATGGATAAGGTAAGCCATGACATTTCAACAAGAGTCATATCTGGAATGCAGATATTACCTTGTGCAGCCTAATATTATTGCAATTTGAGAAAAGTTTTAAATTTGTGCCAATTGCTTTTTTAGGTGTAGATTCATCTAAATGCAATTTTACTTTTTTACTAGTGCAATTAATAAGCCTGAGCTAGTACATGTTTTAGAAACACATGTGCAAATGTATGTGCATTCTTATCTTAACCTGACTATCCTCATCTAGCAATAGGAGGAGTTAAATGAAATCTAACTATTTTAGGATAAAAACTGATCACTTAAAAAAAAGGATTCATATGACACAGTACCAATAGCAAGGGAATGGACTCAGTGATGCAGGAGGTCCTTTCCAGTTCTATGTTCCTGTTGCATTTTGTTCATTTACTTACTACATTCTTGTATCTTCTCTTGTCTATATTAAATTCCACTCTTCACCTCCCCCAAATCTTGCAATGCTGTACGTTAGGGCATGGCTATATTCGCTTGTCTTTGGATGAAACCAAAAAAAGACAGCTCCCCTCAAAATGTGTTTTTAGATTAGCATATGGGTTAATAAGAGAAAAGTTAGGGCAATCTTGTAAAAGTATAACACATGCTGGGAAGTGTATACTCACATGAGTAGTAAATTACTGCTCATTAGTTGTAAGTGTAATCCAGCTCACACTGAAGTTAATTGAGCCTTTCCACTGACCTCAGTGAATTTTGTATCAAGGTGTACTTGCCTGTGATGTCATCATGCCAAGCAAGGGGTTCATAGTTTGAGTCATGAAATATTTTACCTTCTCCATTTCAAAATACTCAACTGGGAAGTTGCTTTAAAAGATTTTCTTTTTGTCTCCCTGCTTTTGTTTTTTTCCCTTTTCTTAAGTGACAAAAGTGAGCAAAAAAGAAAAAGAGAGGCCAAACTGATTGTATTTGAATACAGGATATTGCAAAAACAAAGAGCAAAATTTAGACATGAATGCTGTAGCCAAAAATATATGTTGACCTCTGTCTTCTGCTTATTTGTTAAAAAATTGTGCAGTGCATGTGCTAAACATGTGACTTTTGAACATTTTAGTTGCTTAGATTTAAACTGTTTCTCTTTAAACACATCAATAACGCTTCTTATCAAGGCATCCAAGGCAAGTGTGATGTCTTAAAAAAAAACCCTCAGTTATTTTAATTATAAAAAAGCCATTTCTTAAAACCTGCATAATTTGTAAATGGCTAAATAAATTCATTCACATCCTACTCTTTCCAAAATTATTCAACTTTAGGTTAAAAACAAGCTTAAGAAATTTCAGGTGAAAGACTTTTTTTTCCCTTCTTAAGGCACTTAAAGACTGGGGCTTACTCTATAACTGCCTCCTCAAACATAACTAACAATATAATAACTGAATTTGGCTAAATGAAATAGCAGTACAAATGTGACAACTTATGAGATGTTTTGCATGTCTGTTCTTTATCTGCAACTATATTAAAACTAAAGATAATCTGGAATTTTAAATGTGATGTGGACTGAATGACAAATGTACTCTCTGTAGCTTTGATTAATTTAGAATGGAACCTACAACTGTCAGATAATAGTAGACAAATACAGGCAAAAATGTCAAGAAACACTTACGATGCCTTATTTTTCAAAGGAGGAAAAAAGCATGACTTGATTTTACTTATTTGTCTCAGTAGATTACAGGTAAAATGTCAGTTTTACATTCTTGCCCTTTTATAAATAGCAGTTAAATAATCCAATGGCTTTTTCACTTTACATAATAGTCCTTCAAGTGAACTATGACTTATTTAGAATTTTTAAAAATGGAGAAGAGATCAAGAAAGTGTTACTGATGGCAGTAACTAGTATTAAAACTTTATAATAAGGTTTTCCAGGCACTGTTGGTGCACTGCTGCTAGTGGTAAGGAAAATTTCCCAGAGGCTGGAGAAAAGAGTTTCTGTGGACACACATAAAAGTGCCCTGCTGCAACCATTACAAGTTTCTGGTATTTGATCCACTCACCGGTCCACTTCTGTTGACTGATAAAGAAGCATTGTTTCCTGATTTTGCTCTCACACCTCCTTGCTCATATTCATTTATTAGTGTCTTTGTTAGTTTTAAAGAATTTAATCAAGATTGATATTATGTAGGGAATTTATATAGCCATTGCATTTTATATTATGATTATAAAATGCAATTTATAAAATATTCTTGATTACTAGAATTCTAAAGAATTATATTGGTTTTCTCTTGTAACGTTCCATATGCATTTTCTGAACGAATGTAAAGTATTAAGGTTGATTCCTGGTGTCCCTCATGGGGCTATGTGTATTTCATGCCAGAGATTCTTTGTAATGCATTTATGTATGGCAGTATTAAATCTAACTAGTGTTTGGATTCATAGATTTCATAGACATTAGGGGTGAAAGGGACCTTGGAAGATCGAGTCCAGTCCCCCACCCAAAGGGTAGGAAGTCAGCTGGGGTCATAGGATCCCAGCAAGATAAGCATCCAATTTCCTCTTGAAGGTGTTCAATATAGGAGCATGAACCACCTCTGATGGCAGGCTGTTCCAGACCTTGGGGGCTCGGACAGTAAAGAAATTCTTCCTTATGTCCAGCCTGAAACGGTCTTGTAGTAGTTTATAACCATTCGACCTCGTCATCCCTTGGGGTGCTCTGGTGAACAAACATTTCCCCAGATACTGGTGGTCTCCCCTGATAAACTTATAGGTGGCCATCAGATCACTCCTGAGCCTGCACTTTTCCAGGTTAAAAAGCCTCATGGCTCTCAGCCTGTCATTGTAAGGTCTGTTTTCCTGACCTCTGATCATGTGCATGGCTCTTCTCTGGACTCTCTCAAGCTTCTCCACATCCTTTTTGAATTGTGGAGTCCAAAACTGCACACAGTACTCCAGCTGCAGCCTCACCAAGGCCGAATACAGGGGGAAAAGGACATCCTGGGATTTGCTTGAGAAGCAGCTGTGGATGCAAGCCAGCGTTTTGGTTGCTTTACTAGCCACAGCATCGCATTGCAGGCTCATGTTCATCTTGTGATCAGTGATGACCCCCAAGTCTCTTCCTTCCATAGTGCCAGCCAGCATAGCACTGCCGAGCCTGCAGGGGTTTTTTTCCCCCCAAGGTGGAGAACCTTGCATTTTTCAGTGTTAAACACCATCATGTTCTTGTCCGCCCTTTTGCTGAGCCTGTCCAGGTCAGCCTGGATCACTTGCCTATCTTCTGGCATGGATGCTTTGCTCCAAAGTTTGGTGTCATCAGCGAACTTGGCCAGTCTGTTTCTGACTTCAGTGTCCACAACGTTAATGAAGATGTTGAACAATATGGGTCCAAGGACAGAGCCTTGGGGGACCCCACTGGTCAGTTTAGCTAAGAGGTGATCGTGGGATACCAGATCAAAGGCTTTTTTGAAGTCAAGATATATGACATCAATCTCTTCTCCCTTGTCCAGGTGATAGGTCACCTGGTCGTAAAAGGAAATAAGATTGGTCAAGCAAGACTCACCAGCAACAAACCCATGCTGGCTATCCTTTAGGATGTTGGCATCGGCCAGTCCATTAAGGATAGCCTCAACAATAAACTTTTCTAAGATCTTTCCTGGGATAGAAGTCAGGCTGATGGGCCTATAGTTAGCCAAATCCACTTTCCTCCCTTTCTTGAAGACAGGCACCACATTGGCCTTCTTCCAGTCTTTGGGCACTACACCAGAGCTCCAGGAGTTTTTAAAGATCTGTGCCAGCATCTGGGCTATGATGCTTGCCAGCTCCTTGATTACCCTGGGGTGTAGATTGTCAGGGCAGGCTGACTTGAAGGTATCCAGCTTCTCACGATGTTTCTTCAAGAGGTCACCTGGATCTCCCTGTCCCATAGCAGGCCTGGGTTTCCCATGGGACTGATGAAAGACCAATGCAAAGTACTCATTTAATAGGTTGGCTTTTTCCTGGGTGTCAGTTGTCAGTTGCCCCCTCTGGTTCAGCAGCAGTCCAATGTTACCCTTGCTTTTCCTCTGGCTCCCCACATATCTGAAAAAGGACTTTTTATTGTCCTTGGTGCTTGAAGCTAGCTGGAGTTCAGTTGCAGTTTTTGCTTTCATGGTTTGCTCCCTGCAGGACCAGACCAGTTCTCCTTGGAGGTGAATCCCATCCTCCATCCTTTGTAGGGTTTTCTTTTTAGCCTTAGGAGGTCTGCTAGGTCCCTGGAGAGCCAGGGTGGCTGCTGTGCCCTCTTGCTGCCTTCACTCCGAGATGGAATAGACTTAGCTTGTGCATTGAGGATTGCTCCCTTGAGGAGCAACCACTCTTCTTGAACTCCCATCTCCCTGGGGTCATGGTCCCTTAGGGCCAGACTGACAAGCCTCCTGAGCTTGTCAAAGTTGGCTTTTCTGAAGTCCACGACTTCCATGGTGCTGACTGACTTGCCAGCTTTACTGTGGATGGTGAAGGTGATCAGCTTGTGATTGCTGTCACCCAGCTTCCCATCAATCACTAGGTTGCCGATTAGGACAATCCCAGTAGCCAGTAGCCAGATAAGTCAGAAAATACATACACTGATGCATATTGATATCTTTGTACTTAGTGTGTTGCCATGCTGCTGTTCAGGATTATCTCAGTTACCTGAAGGTCATGGAGAACAAGAAATAGGTTTGGATAATGGAGATGTTTAAATAATTAATGCTTTTAATTAATGTGCTCCATTTTGGGTAGAAAAATATCAACTCAAATTCAGACAAATGAGATTACGCTCCACTTGGATTGTGTGTCCTACCAAATGATAGCATGGGATATAATTGTAACAAGCATACTGTATATGTGAATGGATCATTACCTGTATAATTGTTCTATTGGATATCACCAATCAGGGGCAGATCCTGGGGGGAGAAGTGGTGCAGTTCCCCCCCACACACACACATTCACACACTCCCATCCCTTGGTTTCTGCTCCACCCAAAGTTTAAAACCAACTGCCTGTGAGACACAGTGGCATTTCTATTCAGGCAGTGCTGATTGAAGTCCTTTGACTTCATGACTCATTATCATCTTCCTAATTCCTGCTAATCTCGTTTCATTCCACATATGTTAATGACCCTTTCTCCTTTTTAGCCCTTTCTGTTCTATTATTCAGTAATCATTTCTTCTGCAGTTTTTCAGTGTTAATCATTTCTGGCATGTTTCTCTTCTATTTCACAGCCCTGAAGGCTGCTCTTAGCTCTAGCTAAAAACATTAACTTGGGTACAGTCATATTAACTTGAGTAAAGAAATGACTGACAGTGACATACTGGAGGCAATATTAAAACACTCAAGATGGAGAATTTGTTTCATGCAACTCACTGTGATGGGGTAAACTCGTGGCCTGGTCCTAAAGCAGCCCACCCACCTGCCTAGGGCAATCTGCTCTGACTTTCCTGACACAACTTGACTCTTAACTTGATTTATTAAGTGGGATGCTGACCATTCCTTGTCCTGATGCCAGGGGCTGTGATCCACAGCTGCAAACCTCCACCATACCATGGCCCATGACTCACAGGTGGCATCCAGATTATGATTACTTTCCCCATTCTGAGGCTGGGGCATATTCAATCCATAATTGGGCTCCATTCAGTCTCACACTCATTCTGCCCTGCCCCCCCCACGGGGGCCTCTTGCATACTGCCCTAGCTCCTCTTGAGCAACCCCTCATGGGCTTTCGAGCTTAGCTACCATGTCTCACTGGTACTACCATGCAGCAACTTCATTCCTGCAAGTTCCCCATCTCTATGTGGCATAGCCTTAGACCAATGCTGGGCTGCATCTGCCCCAAACTCCTCAATAGGGAATGAGTTTTACCAACATTCCCTTGGAATTGGCTCATGTACCACCCTTCAAGCCACTCAAGCAGCTCTACTCAGTACACTCCCTGATGCAGCCCTTCAGGTCACCCTCAGCAGCCCTAATTCACACCCTAGGTGGGGGGCCAGGGTTAAGGTGCCCATTTCATAGTTTCATAGTTTCATAGTAGCTAGAGTCGGAAGGGACCTAGGTAGATCATCTAGTCCGACCCCCTGCCTGAGCAGGAAAGAGCACCGGGGTCAGATGACCCCGGCAAGGTGCTCATCTAACTTCCTTTTAAAAATCCCCAGGCTAGGAGCCTGCACCACTTCCCCTGGAAGCTGGTTCCAGGCCCTAGCCGCCCTGACTGTGAAGTAGCGCCTCCTAATATCTAATCTAAATTTACCCTCTGCCAGCTTATGACCGTTATTCCTGGTCACTCCTGGCAGCGCACGGGGGAACAGGGACTCCCCCAATACCTGCTGATCCCCCCTGACCAGTTTGTAGCAGGCCACAAGGTCCCCCCTTAACCTTCTCTTGTGGAGGCTAAACAGGTTCAGGTCCCGTAGCCTCTCCTCATAAGGCCTGCCCTGCTGACCCCTGATCATACGAGTGATCATACCAGCGAGGTTAATGGTCCTGGCATTTAGTTGAGACTGCTGTGCCACAGGCAGTCCCAACAGGCCTCCCTACCCAAGAGTCTCCATGACATCCCCATAGGTCCTCCCCTTACCTCCAGGATATTCCTGAGCCATAGCTCAGCCCACTGACGTTTCTCTCACAGCCACTGGCAGCAAACTGCTACTTCCCCATATATAAGCTGGGCCCTAAAAGGGCCACCCTATTCAGGCACCTGCCAGCTGTCTGCCTCAGCCCTTTAAGTGACAAGCATACGAAGGTGCACTGCCACACTATGATTCATGCATTTAACCATAATGATTGCAGGACTAATGAAACACTATCTTTTTGTTTTGTACTTCACTTCAGTTAAAGTGCCGTAAGCACAAAGTTTAGCACCCAGCCCCTCCCACAAGCTTAGAAAAGGCGCAAAAACAGCTTACCCTTCTGACGTTAGGGGGAGCCAGGGGAGGAGAAGGGAGAAGTCTTTAAAAGCCTCACTGAGTCCACACCACGGCAGAAGCCATTTTGGGACCAGCAGATCACTCCCTTCTGCCACAGTCTGGCCAACTGCGTCAGCACTTCTCCACCACCGATTCTCCCAGCGTACCCCTTCCCTGAGCACCGACCCGATTAGTGAACTGAACCGCAATCCGCAAGAGAAAGACAGAGTCGTTAATTTGTTTTGTAAACAAAATGCGTTTAATCAAGCCACTGTACCTACGCACCTCGTTCATCAGCATGTAAGTAAACAAATAAAAGTTTCTTGTTACAATTTACAACTCATACCCTGTTCTGCAATCAGGAGGCTCCATGATCTGCAAACAGAGAAAAACCTCTCCCTCCCTTTAAGGCAAAATGAACCTTCTCATTGTGCCTCAGGTCCTGACCCTGCAGGGCACAACATGGCATCATGAACAGGATGCCAGAAGGGAGCAGAGAACATGGAGGGGACGCTGGTGAACCTCTGCCCCTGGAGGGAGGGCTCATGCTCGGTCATTGATTCTGATGAACTCTGGGCTCACATTGTGTACCATCAGACTGGGGGAGAAATTGCTGGAGGGAAAAGAGTGGGCAGTAACCTTAAGCCCTGCAGCATTTGGGTGTATTATGCAGTTGCCCGCAGTCATTTACCAACCACAAGAGGCGACTGTAACATTAAGCCTGAGCAAAGTAAAAGCGACAAGGACCATCAATCCCACCCCGGCTCAGGAGTTCGCCCGCTGTATTCAGCATGTTAAGGAAGGCGGTGAACTAACCTCGCCTGACAAGTTCAATTGCCCAGGACTAGAAGAAGGGTCCCAAGGGCATGAGTTACTAACACAGTGCCGTGAAAGTTTAGAATCAGACAGCTGCACAGCCAAAAAATGGTCGGGGCTGAAATGGGATAAGGGGAAGATAATCAATGTGTTGTTCCGCACAGTGTCCATCCTACTATGCAAGAACAATGACCTCACATCCCAATTAAAAACAATAGTGCAGATGTCTGTTGAACAAGCCGCAGGGCCAGTGCCTGAAAATGGCGGTGACAGCGTGACAGAGCGGGCGCTCAAAGATGGCAGCATGATAGCACCAAAACTCGAACATGGCAGAAAGGGGGGTGGAAGAGAAGGGGAAGCCACTCCCACTGATGCATGAACTGCCCACGGCACCAACCGCACCACCCCCTTACGTAGAAGAGAGAGGAGTTACCGCCGAAACTGAAAAGAAAAGTGAAAGCCTTTTCCCAACCCTTCCTCCCGGAGACTCTGAGCTGTCACCACCAACAACTGCTTACCCCGTCACTTTAGTTAAGCAAGTGACTGATGGGCAGGGAGTGACCCGCACCACCACTACATACCACACCTGCACCCAAGTGGAGATGCAGGAATTACACAAAGAGTTGAAGATTAAATCCAATGAAACATTAATGATTTGGTTGGTTCATCTCGTCATAGAATATGGTTTGGAGCAACTAGATTTAGATGAATCCTCCTACCTAACCCATCAAGCTTCATGGAGTGGAGGACACATTACTGCTCTAACAGCCGTAATGAATAACATACACTGGAACATCCTGCTTCCATCCCTCGTCACAGGACAAGTCACCTTACTCATTGGCGTTACAAACCAATCCCAACAAAAGTCCCATCTATTGCACGAAGGACGTCCATCTGACCCTACCGCCGAACAACTTTTGTTGAGTATCATTGGGACGTCATATTGTACTTGGAATCCCAGAGTGCACCAACTGGGGTTAACTGCAGCTCAGCGAAATGGACCATGGCCTCATTGATTCCTAAGAAAACTATCGAGGCAGTAAAAGCCTGCGTAGAAGTGGAGACCATGCCATTACCCTCCGCCTCCCTTTAGCCCCACTAGTCGGCCAGCCCGCAGGAAACATCCTAAGCCAACTCCCACAACTCGAGGCACTCTCGAGACCTACACCCACCACCCAAGTGCACCCTGCTGCCACCATGGATACAGGGAATTGGAGTGTAATGATGGTCAGTACCCTAGCCCAAGGCAATGATAGTAAACGGATGGGGCCTCAGGGGGCACTTCACAAGTGGGCCAACCAGTTCGAGAGAACTCCACGAGAACAGGCCATGTTTGGATTTTTACTTGCGAAATCCGGACTCAGCAAGTCGCAGCTCCGAGCACTCAGGGACGCTGGACAAGAGAAACTGGCCGAGACATTAGGATTCCAAGACAAGGCAAAAAATGAGTAGCCGCCACCGGTCACCCCGGCAGCAATGAAGATCAATGACCCTATTGTAGCATCAAGGTACAACACCCAGATAGCCAAAGACAACCAATTACAGTGTGATTCCTATTAGATACCGGAGCTCAAGTTAATGTTATACAGTCAACTGTCCCTCATATACTAACCTCTGGAAAAATCCTCATACAAGACCTTAACTCGATCGATCAAGCGCAGCGAGTAAATTCTTTCCAAGCCACTACCCAAAAGGCCTGACAGCAGTACTTGGGACAATCAACTTACTTGGAATCCCGGGAATATGAGCCCTGCAACTGAAAGAACAAGTCCTTCAAGCACTACCCATTCAAGTGTCACAGATATACATGCACAGACTTACCCACCTTAGTCACTGGCGTTACAAACCAATCCCAACAAAAGAAACATATAGAACTGCTCTAGAAATACTACTTCAGTGCCTCTTAAATGAGGGTAAGATACAACGGGTGACAACAAGCACATACCTGTCAGCAGGATGGGGAATACCAAAACCGGGAAACAAAACAGCAGTGCGTCTTGTCATCAATTATAGAGAAGTCAATAAAAGGTGCCATACCTTGGCCCAACCCCAGTCCAAAACCCTGTCACAGATAGTCCATGAAATGTCACAAGTACAAGCCAAAAATTGGGTGGGCTGTACGATCGACCTAAAGGATATGTTTTTCTCGATCCCTATCAACGACGAAGAAGGCCTCTTCAACATGTGTATTGAGGGAAGCATGTACAAATGGAATGTGTGTCCCCAGGGTTATAGCAACTCTCCAGCTCTAGTGTGTTCCAAAACGAATGCTACTCTCTGACGGTTTATGATAAAGACAGGAGAGGAAGATCAAGATGTAAAGGTCTGAAACTACGTCGATGACCTCACTATTATGGGCTTTGATCGAAATAGGGTCAAACAAAAGGCCAACCAATTAGTCACTCATTTACAGCAAGAAGGGTGGACAATTAATGACAAGAAGTCAAACCTTGAGCTGACAACATGCATTCAGTTCCTGGGTACCACCTTCAACGGATTGACCCGCCAAGGGACGGCACACGATCTTCCCAACCAGTGGAACTGGAAGACTCACCCACCCCAGACAAGCCAGGACTTCCAAACCCTACTAGGCCAACTAGTATGGCTAGGCTGTATACCCTCTCAGCACTTGCCAGCCTTAGCCAGGATACAAACTCAACTGCAAAATAAATGGGAGAAGAAATACCCTTGGACACCTCGGGACACAGAAAAGCTATCAGACCTACTCACAGTGACACTAGAGATCTGCCTTGAAGCCTATAATCCAAGCGAACCAATACACATTATAGCAGGATACACCAGCACGCATGTTTATGCGACCGCAAAAAACACTGAAGGAGAATTAATCTTTAATACACACAAGATACTCCAGACTTGCCAATTCTGCTATGGGATTATAGGGAAAGCACTACTCGCTCTTCAATTAGCACAACCCCTACACCAAGGACAAGGGTCAGTCACCCTGCCAGGAGGAACACTATTACCACTTCTAGACCCGAGCCAGCCAGACTCTACTTTCAGAGGAGAAGTGTCCACATGGAGCACTCTAGTACTTGAACATCACTACTGTTTGCACAACTGGAGCCACCATAATTTCCTGCCCCCACCAGAAGAAATACTGCAGAGTGTAACCCTTTATGGAATGACTCAAGCTGCGTGGATGGCATCTAATGGTACATCCAAAGATGGAGGAGCCTTCAGACTTTACTGCAGACCCTGCCATAAACTTGATTTATGTCATGCAGAGTCTGGCGACTCTCCACAACTATGTGAGTTAGGAGGATTCGCCCTTATGTTACAACACTGTCTCAACAATCACAATAACACTTCACCTGTTCCAGTTATGGCCATCGACTCCCAATACATTTACCAAATAGTAACAGGAACAGCTGATCCCTCTGAGTACATAGACCTGTGGGAAGACGTTTTCACAACGCTTGAAAGATTTAAAAGATTACCACTAATTAAGCACACTAAATCCCACCAACCTGAGACAGACCCCGTTCACGAAGTCATCGACAGCATGTTCCAAAACCCACTTTGCACAGACACCATCTACACTACATCCACAACACACTCTGAACCATATATCAGATGGCTACATGAACACTGGGGCCACCCAGGAACCAAGGCCTCATACGATCGCTGGCATCACACGGGAGGTAGTCAAAAACACAGTCCACGATGCCTCTGGAGATAAGTGGCGATGGGATGCGAACAATGTGCAAAAGAAAAAGCACACCCCCACAATGCAGAACAAGGTGCTTATGACCCAAAATACTTTGCCCCAGGGAAGGTTTGGCAGGTCAACCTCATGGGGCCCCTGCCCGGAGCAAAGGGGGCAACCAAGGGACTTGTCGCTGTCGATCTAGGAACCCGGCAAATTGCAGTACTACCCCTTCATAAGACCCGTGGTAGCGATGTAACTAAAGCCCTCACAAAAATCTTTGCATTTTGGCAGACCCTGAAAACAATCCACTCTGACAGACGACGACCATTCACCGGAAAAACGATATCAACTTTCACCACATTACACAATATCGCCTGGCACCATCACCTCCCGTACCACCCTCAGTCCAATGGAGTCGTAGAACGTGCCATCGGGTTAATAAAAGAACGAATACGAGTCAAAGGGAATGGAACCTACAGAAACTGGACCAAACACCTAAGTGAAGATGTTCTCAATCTAAACATTGGAAAAGCCCTATGGGAACCACGAAACACAGAAACACCTCTCCCATGGGCTCCAAAATTTCAACCTGGAGAACTTGTCTGGACCGCAGTACCACATCCTACCCAAAAACGCCCACGAGTATCTCAAGGAGAAATCGTACGAAAAGGGGACCATCTGAACACCTATATAGTCAACATAAAAGACTCTAATAGCCACCGCTTAGCTCACCACAACTGGCTCTCTAAGCGCTCAAAACAGTTAGAGTGTTAACCTGTACCGAACTCAGTTACTGTTCTCCCCTTTCTTATGTTATTTCTAGGTTCACCTTCGCCAACATGAGACCACTCTTAACCCTACTCTCGCTCACCACCCTGCCGGTGATGAAATGCACAAGCCCGAGTCCCACCGCTGACAACCCCATCCGTACTGACAACACGGTTCTGCACCTACTGTCGCTGTGGGCTGACACTTTGGGAGACAGCGGGACGGGAGAAGGCCTGACTGCATGCCTCAAGATACCTTTGTCAGTTACAGACCTCATCTTGATCCTGTACCTTAAAGTTTTCAATGTTTCAGATTGGTTTTCCCAGGTCTCAAAGGGTTAGGTGACCTCGATCAATACCTCCGCACCTCTAGAGGGCGGAGGTTCTACCTTCAAGGATTTCACCTGGCCCTGCAACTTTACCCTTGAGAACCTCTCCAATACCACTTTGCCCCCTCGTGAGGATTGTTTCGAGAGGGAAGCCCCACACGCTTGCTCCGCCATCCCCTGGGGAATAAACCCACAAGGTGTCAACTGGTCTCACCCTGACATGTCACTCGCCTGGCACCCCCACTCTATTACCCCACTCTGGTACCTCTCACTTACACCCAGTGGTGCCAAATCCAAATCTGAGGTCACCCTTTCCCCCCTTACCAAGCCCACACCTTTGGTCCACTGGAACGCTTCCTTGGCCGTTAACCTAACCCACCAAGGGCCCCTTGGAAATAACTCCTGGTCCGGGTTCTATTACCCAATTTTACAGGCAGTGCTAATAAATGCGGCCTGCCACCATGTCACCTTCCCCTTTCAACAGTCTGGTCCTCTGGAGCAAGCCTGCGAACTTTTCAAGTTTAGCGGTACATGTTCAGAATTGGCCACGCCGGCACCGTTCGGCCTTGTCTGGGCATGTACTGACAGCTGACTGTATATTGTTTTACCTGCCACACTATCAGGTCTCCAATGCTTTTTAGGCTCTGTCTCCTTTTGCCCCCCCTTACAAGCTTCTACTGCTCATCCCACGAGTCCACTCCTCCACCGACGCATTCACCCCATTAATCCCGTGTGGAGTTCACTTACATATGGCAAAAAGGTAGCCCAGGTTTAAGTTGGGCCTTTGAAGATTTCTTTGTTTGGGGCTTAGGCATTGCAAAAGCCTGTGTAGCCATCGCCCAGCTGGCAGAACAAGTCAAGCTCCTTGCTAACCGTACCGCAAGCGGCCTTGACTTACTGGACCAGCAAGTACAGGCGACATCTCAAATGACCATGCAGAATTGCCTCGCTTTAGACTCTATGCTCATCCAACACGGAGGCCTTTGTCAATACTTAAACCTGTCCCGTGATGTGTTGCATCGCCATCCCTAACGTTTCCCTTCCTCTTCAAAACCAGATCACCAAGATCCGCATGATCGACAAAGACGTCAATGCTATCTCTGGTGTTGGCCAAGGGTGGTTGTTGAGAGTGTTTAAGTGGTTGGGTTGGGATGCCTCATCATGGCTGTTAAACTTACTCCCCCCGCTGTTATCCCTCTTATTTCTGATTGTCATTGTGACTTCTTGTTCCTGTTGTGTTTTTCAGTTTTTGAAACAAAAGTTAATAACGCTACCTGCTTTTGCGTACACCCACTTGCCGGCACAAGATCCTGAATCTGTAGAAAGCGGAAGTGAGACGTAACTTTGTGCTGTACAGCAAGGGGGCATGTTTTGTACTTCACTTCAGTTAAAGTGTCATAAGCACAAAGTTTAGCACCCAGCCCCTCCCACAAGCTTAGAAAAGGTGCAAAAACAGCTTACCCCTCTGACGTTAGGGGGAGCCAGGGGAGAAGGGGGAAGTCTTTAAAAACCTCACTGAGTCCACGCCATGGCAGAAGCCATTTTGGGACCAGCAGATCAGTCCCTTCTGCCGCAGTCTGGCCAACCGCGTCAGCGCTTCTCCACCACTGATTCTCCCGGCGTACCCCTTCCCTGCTCACCAACCCGATCAGCGAACTGAACCGTGATCCGCAAGAGAAATAGAGAGTCGTTAATTTGTTTTGTAAACAAAACGCATTTAATCAAGCCACTGTACCTATGCACTTCATTCATTGGCATGTAAGTAAACAAATAAAAATTTCTTGTTACAATTTACAACTCGTCCCCTGTTCTGCGATCAGGAGGCTCCGTGATCTGCAAACAGAGAAAAACCTCTCCCTCCCTTTAAGGCAAAATGAACCTTCTCCTCATTGTGCCTCAGGTACTCACCCGCAGGGCACAACACTTTTGACTGTGTCTGCCAAGTCTGTGTTTTGGAAATAGTATGTTAGTGCAAATTAGTGCACTTTCCAAAAAATGTATATATAATTTTATTTGATCTTAAACTGAATAATACAGTGCTAGCCCCTTGACATACTATTAAACCTTCTAGTTTCTCTTAACTGGTGAAAAGATGTTGTATGTAGTGATGTGCCACACCATCTGTACTCCCCTTTGCAAAATCCTACATTCACCCATGTTACCACCTAAGACCTTCACAGAATGTTCACAAGTAGCACACATTCCATTATGTTTAGAGAGAAATTGAAACTGAAATCTAATACAAACCTCCCACTGATTTCATAGTGGTCAGGGTTTTACTCTTCAATTGTCAGCCACATTTCAAAGCTCAACCAAATGAACAAAAATCCCTACAACTTTTACTTGATTTTGTAGTTTCCTCTATTTTTCATACTGCTTTGTTCTGTGATATGGAAGTGTATATGTATATTAATAGCTGTAGTGGTAAGCCCAATTTGTTGTTGTTTTGTAGGGGGGAAAACAGCAAAAATAAAATAAGAAATGTTCTAGATTCTTTACCCAAAACAAATCCCCCTTTTTTGGTCTGATATGAAAACTGTTTAGTTAACTTTTATTCTTAGTTAGTCCTCCTTTTATCTGGAACCACTAGAGGAAATCTACTCTATTTCTAGTCATTACTTAGCAATCTCAAGTTGAATCCCTAATCTTGTGATAATCCTACCCTGAAGTTTCTAGGCTAAGAAGTTAACAATAAATACCAAATTTACTCAAATACAAGATGAGATTTTTTTCCCACCAATCAGTATGGTGAAAAAGCCCTTTGTCTTATATTCACATAAAAGGAAACATTATTAAATACATTGTCTATGATTTCATTGCTGCCAAAAGCAATATGGGCTCAGTAAGGAAGCCAATTATGAAGCCACTACTTTGAATACATTTAGATTTCCTCTTCACTCCCACAGCTAAGCTGTGTCTTTATTTCCCATTTCCAATTCTTCCTGTTTCTTCACCAGCCTTAAGTGTCTGGCAATCATTACCGAATAGGGCCCAACCAGTTTTCCCAGAATCACTCTGTTGCCTCTTCCCTCAGCCTTTTTGCATGTAATTAGTGTGGTTCTGCTCTCCGTGAGGTGGTTCCAGACCAAGTTGCCTTGTGTGTTATCTACATATAAATTTTGCGAGGATCCAAGGGCTTGTGATGAAAACACCGGGGTCCAGTCATGAGTGGGGGCTAATTAGTACATAGATCCTTTGGGTGGGGGTGGTATCTCAAATACAGACATGTACTAAGCAGTGCTTAGCTGTAGGGTTACTATGACTTGACATGCTGTTGACCGTGCTGTGGCTCAGCCCAGTGAACTACATGATAAAATCATGAGACTTTTGTCTTTGGATTAATATCATGCATAGTTTGTATTACATATAAGCAGGTAAAAAAGTGGAGTTTAAAAGTGTGTTTATGGAATACCTGCACTAAAATTTAAAAAAGGTAAAATGCATCCATTCTGGGGGAACTATGTGTAGGGTGCCTGTAGTACTTTGCCCATATGCACATTACTACAGATATGCTTATTTCAAGGTCAGTGTTTTCAGATTTGTTCCTCAATTCTGTGCGTAATGGAGAGCAGGGCTTGAAAGAAATTAGCAGGGGAAGGGTCTGCATAGAAAAAAAGTTGGGGGTAAGGAGGGTACTTGACTCCCTCCAAGATTTATTTTCCCTGTTGTAGCAGTGGGAGGGGACAAATTCAAGGCAAACCTCCAATATTTAGGTTCTGTAGCTGGAAGAAGTTTTTAACAAATTTATAAAATATCCATATATAGAATCTAATTATTGGGGAGTCATTGTCTATTCTGACTCATATTTAGGTAAATCCCCTAGACCTCATATGCATAAAAACTTTTGAGTATTTATTTGAAACAAATGTAAAATTCAAAGAGCAAAACTGAAGGTGCAAATCCAGAAACATAAAGGAAAGATCTACATATCTTTCCTGAGAACTGAAGCTGCTAGGTTCCACATGATTCCATTAATCATAAACTGAGCTTTATTTCGGCTAAACCCATCCCTGTTATAAACTTTTTATTGGTACTTCTGCCTGTAATAAGTCTTCAACTGTTCATATGTCAAAGGAACCATTATAAACAGTTTAATTATGACCCCTTCCAATGTAATGAGTGCTCATGACGCAAGCCAAGTCCACTTTGATCTTGGGACTCTATTAGAAAGAAAGCATATCAATATGATGATTAATTAAACTGAAACCTGTAGTAAGCTTTGTTCTTGCACCGTTAATTAGATTGCATGATGCTAAAAATGCTTTTGTAAACAACAGAGCCATATATCATATTATTTACACTGGCCATCAATGTGAAAATTCACTATTGTTGCTAAAGCACTGGAATAGGTTACCCAGAGAGGTTGTAGAATCTCCATCCTTGGATGGTTTTAAGACCTGGCTAAACAAAGCCTTGGCTAGGGTTATATAGTTGGGGATGGTCCTGTTTTGAGCAGGGGGCTGGACTAGATGATCTCTTAAGGTCTCTTCCAATCCGATTATTTATGATTATATGATTTTTATTTGTAAGTTAACTTTAGTTTCAGGCCCCTCTCTCTTTTTTTCATAAAAACATATTAAATTAATATAGTAAAATAAACGATGGCATCAATGTGTCTCCAGTGGAACTGTATAAACAAAGTAAATTATTTGAAATATTTCAAATAATTTCATACTTTTGTTTTCTAGTGTTTACTCCAATTTTCATTCAGCATTACAGATAATTCATTCTCTTGAAGCATGTTTAAATCGTGATAGAAATATCCTTCAATAGTAAAGCTACTCTTAAAACTGTAACAGAACAATGGATGTTTGTTGAGAAAATTACCAAAATTAGTCCAAAAGCAAATTTATTTGAGGAGACTTCATGCTGCCTCAGTTTATTCCACCAACAAAAATGCCCTGTGTTCTATTTTCAAGAAAACTATTCTGCCCGAGGCTTACTTCTTCCCCATCTGTCTGTAAGTAGGTCTCTCAGTATTAGCCCTTAGTTCCTGATGACCCTCACCTAAAAGATCTGTGCTGTCATTTCTACCACTATAGCACTTTGTAAGTGTGAACAGGGATTTAATTTCTACTATCTGAGGGAGAGCTCCTGCATTGTGTGACAACACCGATGATTTCTTGTATATGGGAACAGTTTACTTTAGTTACAGAGAGGGAAATAAAAGGTCTGTTAGTTGCCAGAGCAATTCTATGCTTGGAGTCTATGCTAGTGCTGATGTCATGGAGAATAGCATTTTCAAAGACCTTTCTATGCATAGTGTTTTTCATAGCAAGCTGGCAAAAAGAAAGGGTTAATATAGAAGCCACAGAAACCCTTGGAAAATGGCAGATTTAGCTCTTGAATGCTCCAGGGCAATCCACTCACCTTCATCTTCATGCTGTACTGGTTACCTGCTTCCTGACACTCCCCCTCCAGTTCCCTGTGCTAACTGGCAAGCTCCCCTTTGAACAATTATGAGAGTGTGCTGACTTCTGTTCAAGACACCTTCTAATAGCTAAAGTTATAATCACCACTTTCTATACAATTTGCAGCTTTTAGCTGGTCAGAAGAGGGTCATATTGGGCTCTTTAGCCTGGAAAAGCACAGGCTCAGGGATGATCTGATGGCCACCTATCGGGGTGACCACCAGTATCTGGGGGAACATTTGTGCACCAGAGCACCCCAAGGGATGACGAAGTTGAACAGTTATAAACTCCTGCAAGACCATTTCAGGCTGGACATAAGAAAGAATTTCTTTACTGTCTGAGCCCCCAAGGTCTGGAACAGCCTGCCATCAGAGGTGGTTCAAGCACCTACATTGAACACCTTCAAGAAAAAATTGGATACTTATCTTGCTGGGATCCTATGACCCCAGCTGACTTCCTGCCTTCAGGCGGGGGACTGGAGTCGATGATCTTCTGAGGTCCCTTCCAGCCCTAACGTCTATGAATATTCTCTTCAATATGTATTTACCTTAGGATTGTGGATCCAAGAGCTACCAGGAATCCAGGCAAAGTTACTCTAGAATTTGTCATAAGTTGGAATGAAACTTTCTGTGGTCTGCTGACACTTATTTTTTCCCCTCCGTGATACTGTTTCATTAGAAAAATTACAGCCACTTTTATTCATAGGCATCTGAGTGCTGTGCAACAAGTGGCTGGGCTCCCTTTATATCCTTGGGCTGAGTATTGTCTTAATGGCCCTTAGTTTCTGAAGGTCCAGCCAGAATCCCTCAAAAGTAAACAGACATCTAATGTAGGAAAGTTTGTTTCTTCTCAGCTTTAGATTATCTGCATTCAGTTTTCATAGCTTGGTTTTTTTGACCTGGGGTGCTTTGCCCTTGTTATCTCTGTTTCCCATGACAAGATTGTCATCAGCTTCCATCTTGGTGCTCAAGAGTTCCCTTAATGCCTGGTAGACACAAGAATGTCTTCTACCAGACAGCTCCTAGACATCTGTGTCCTGTGATAACTGGCAAAATATGTGGCAAGGTTATCAGGTGGCTGGACAGTTCATGAGGTTCAATATGCCAGAACCCATTATTTACTTCATGAGTGGTGAACACTTTTGCCCTGGATAGATCAGGTCTTCAGTCATTGTTAATGAGTGGTGACTTCTTTCAGTGCTATGGACAGTGGTTAGTATCACTGCTGGTCCTTGGTTTATCTGAAGGTTTTCTCGTGATTACTGTGCAGCTGAGCTAGTTACAAGAGAAGTAGCGATGCTACATTTTTGCAGGCTTGTCAGTTCTTTCTTGACTGGTTCCCCCAGGGCTAACACTACTCTGGATTTCAGTAGTCTAACAGGCTGCATTTAAGGGGGAAATTGCTAACTTCAGTTTGTCCTGAAACATCCACCTCCTTCAAATATGTTATTGAAATGTGGGTCAGCTACTGTAAATTTGAAGTGAATATTCTTGCTTCATCGGTTTCTTATTGACAGCATTTCCTCTGGCGTCAGTATGTTTTCATTATACATCACTGAGAATTGGTCATATTTTCCCAGTCTAGTATTGCTGCTTAACGATGTTGCTGGAATGATACCATTGCTGCATCCCACTGAGATTGAATTGGTTGATAATCTAATAGCATAGCTGCAAATAAAACAGATGAATGTTTAGAACCCTTCTTACACAGTAGCCAAAGATACCATGCATATACTCTTGTCTCCACTCAAAATCCAATCATTCTGAGTTACTATATACATTGTTCTTTTTTGTTTGTTTAATGGGATTTTTTCCCATTCTTCAAGTAAAATTAAGCTATGTGTCCAGACTGGCTTTCAGGGTCTTCCAACTTTGCCTATCTGCAGCCTCCGTTTCCACTCCCCAGGTTTCACATAGGTTGCTATAATGACCTACCTAAGACTGAAAAAACAGAAGCATAGAACTATTGCCCTTGCACACTTTAGTAATAGGAAACAGCAAATCTAAGTGATCTCCTTTTCATGAGTAAGAGCTGCACGCACAGGGGTGCTGTTTCTTATTAAACCAGCTTCACTAAAAGCTTTCTTTGCTATTGTGAATTAGTGAGTGATAAGAAGATAAATATGCAGACTATGTTGAGCAGCAATGAGTAAGGTAAAGACCAATTCTGCTTTGTCAAGAACCCTTAAAACAGAAAGAGAATGACTTGTATGCACTCAGTGTGTCTGGGGATGAAGTTCTATCTTAAATTAAGGTTGGGGTTAGAGTTGGATTGATAATGGATATTTTTGATGCAGTAACAGAACCAAAAAAAATCATATACAAATGTTAGGAGATTTCCCATGAGAGAAAAGAAAGAATATTACCGATGTTAACTGGAATACTTGGAACTACCTGAGATTTCTCAAATACCTTGTTATCTCAGCTTTCTCCCAATGATGTGTTCCTAGGCAATCTGAAGCAATTACATTTTTGATGAACAAAATACCAAAGAATATTGGCAATAAACTGTAAAAATATACTTTAGAACCTAAAAAACTAATATGAAACACCACCAGTCAGTGGCAAGGATTTTGTTAGGAATTCATGGAAAAATTAATACCTTTAAAAGGAACATATCTTGTGGTATTTGTCTGGGGCCTCTTAGCAGTCTTGATCTTCTTAAAATTTCTAAAACAAAATGGCAGGATGACAACAGATAGACCAGTAATAAGTGCAATACATTCAGTGCTGTTTTAGAAAAAAAACTTCCATTCTCCATCAACAGGATTTGCTTCAGACTTGCAGAAATTCAGAATTGTTGTGTTATTTACATCATATCCTAGTCATGCGTGATTCCAGCAACTGAACGTAAGCCCCTTCTTATTGGTGGAGATTAAAGCAGAAAGAAGTGGATCCTCCCATTGGGGTTCATGGTATTATTACTGTACTCTATAGAGAAAAACAGAACCCTCTGTAGTGTATACCAGGACAGCATATGGACCATTTTTTCAAGCAAATCCTATTTTTACCTCCAAATCCAAACAAAAGCTACTCTTCAGGGTAATTCTGGCATGCAGACTGGCAACCAATATGGAGATAATGGATGGAGAGAAACAATATATGTCCAGTTTAATTGGATGACATTGGAAGAATGGTTCAATTTCAAGTCCTAGAAAATCAGCCTAGCTCTCTTCCTACAGTGACATGATAACAAATATAGCTGAAATGTTTATCATTCAATCAGTTTGGTGTGGAACCCCAGGAATTGACTGCAATTTCTGAAGTATAAGATATACTGGAGATGTTCTACACACTACCTAAACCCTTGTAATCCCTCTCTGCCTTTTTGATGGAAAAGATCACTAAGTATGTCTGTACTTCTGTTTTGGAGTGAGTTGAGGGCTTGCTCTCATTTATTCCAAGCCATATGAATCTATCTTATCTTGCTACAGCAGCATGAGAGAGATGTAATGGACAGAATTATTTGTATGAAACTTAAAAGGAGCACTTCTAGGAGTCATACACACTATTTGTTTCTTCCTTGGTGCTTCATTGTATTAACAGGTAACTGAGGCAGTGACTGCAGAAAGACCCAGAGGTTTGTGAGGTCAGCAATGATGATTTTACAGAATTGAAAAAGAAACAAATATTGATATTCTAAACACAGCCAGGGAAAGAGTCCATTTTCCCCAGAAAGGATCAACTATTCCAGTTCAAAGAAATCTGAGCTCTACTCATAGAAATTTTTGACTAAGACATACCCAAGAGCTCAGTAGTCAAACTGTACCGCCTTTCTGTTTCTCTTTTCCCTTGATCCTTCCACATTTTTTTCACCATGCTATCACACTTCCCCTCCCATTTATATGAAGTATTGAACTGTTTGATTTTATTGCTTAATGTTAAGAATGTTAAAAATAAGTTTACATACGTATGTTAAATATATTTTGTTACAATACAATAAACTATCTTTTACGTTTTTCATTTTAATTTTTAAATCTTTTTATTTTGTTTTCTTTTTAAATTGCAATATTTATACTGAAAAGATGTTCATAAAAGATCATTGAACATGTTTAGTAAGGAGCTGAGAAGGTCCTATGTACCAGTACTGAAATTGATTTAAATGCATGATGGGTCTGCTGTCCAAGTTGCTAGATGAAAGGCAAGTTAATATTAATTTTTATAAGTAGCATTAAAGCTATATACAAATAACAATTTAATTTAAGGTAACATCAGCAATATATATGACATTGACATGAAATCAGTTAACAGCAATATTGAATTGTGATCAAATAAATTCCAGTATAACAGACAATCGACTCTTAAGCATTTTATTACACATCAGTTTCCTATGGATTAATGATCCCTGATAGTTCATGGCTGGATGGTTTTGCATGGATGTTCTTATTCCAAAATAGAGCGTTTTGTCCATATTTAGCTTAACCTACTTTGAAAACTGTAAGGCACTTATATTCTGGACTAAGAATGTCCACACATGATAATCAGACTAACTCTATCCATATAAAAATCCTTTGCAAATCCTTAAAAAAAATTTAAAATGTTGGTGTTAATTTGGGCATAAGCTCAATTAAATAGTTTTGTACAAGCCATTCAAATTTAAAACTAAAAGCATCTCTCAAAAGATCTCCAGTTACATTTACTTTGACATGCAATTTTCTTGCAATTTTCCCCCATCATCCTAAAACCCATTTCTCAGAAAATCTGGAAACGAACTGTTAAGGGATCTGAGCTAATTACCATATCATCTTTGAGGATTCAGGAGACTGATAATTAAATATAAAGTTCATATGGTTCAAATCCTATCCGGATAAGAAAAAAAATAGTCAGTGCTATCTGACCCCTGCTTGGAAATAAGGTGGTCTCAGTCCATTTCTAAAGGTGTCAATGTTAATGTCACAAAAATGCAAATGAACTACCTTCTTGTTTCCCACAGGTGGCCTCTCCAAATGGGTGTTAAGCTATGTTGGTGAGCCAGTATGGTAAAACTTACACTGTTGATGTTTGTGTTATAGCAATATCCATTCCTAATTGTCTCCAGGTGCACTAAAAAACACATAAGTTGTCATACTGATGAGAGCAGTGTCTAACCCATCTAACAGCCTCCTGTCTTCAGTAAGCTAGGCTGTAGTACTGCAGAAAAGGGCCTGAGGGACCATAAGCTGAGTATAAGCCAACAGGGTATTCTTGTTACAAAAAAGACTGGTAGCATACTGGTCTGTATTAGTAGATACATCACTTGCCAATAAAATGAAGTGATTCTTCCATTTGATTAAGCGCTAATGAGGCATCACCTGGACTACTGCATCTAGTTTTGAGCACTGCATTTCAAGGAAGATGTGGGAAAGTTAGAAAGAGTCTAGTGGAGCCAGACAAATTATTAGCAGTCTTGAAAGCATAATTTACATGGAAAGGCTGAAAAGACTGGGATTATTTAGTTCGAGGGAGAATTTGATAATTGTCTTCAAATACCTGAAGGGTGCTCATAAAGAAGATGGAGCTAGATTATTCCCTGTGGTTTTAGGAAACAAGACAAGGAGTTTTAAATGTCAGAAATGTCAGCAATGGAAATTTAATTTTAATATTTAGAAAAACATTTTGTTCACTGCTGGTGGTCAAGCAATGGAACAGGCTACCTGCAGAGGCTGCTGAAGTTTTTAAGATGAGGATAAACAAGAAGTTGTCTTAGGTAATTTATAGAGGGGTGATCCTGCCTTGTGCAGAGCCTCAGAAAATATAACAACCTGAGGTGCCTTCTAGGTTTACTTTTCTATGATTCCAGTAATTGTGTCAGAGGCAAAGAAAAAACCTAGATAAACAGATGTGTGGTTTCCGTAAAACCTTCATCCTAATCTTAAATATAACAGGAATGTTATCCCTGGAAACATCAATTTTTTATCTCCTAAAAATTATTTCTGTATTCAGTCCATCAGGTTGATGTTATAGCTCTGAATACTCTTGTTGTTCATATAAATTACCCAATCCCTATTAAAATCTTAAAAATATTTTGGCTTTAATGACATCCTATGATAATGAGGTTTATAGTCTAATTTTGCATGGTGTGTAAAAGTATTTATTTTATAATCTGAATTTGCCACCTGCAACAGGGTGGTCTGTTCTTTTAAGAGGAACACTCATTCCTTTTGAAAAAGCCCAGCTGCAGAGCATTTGGATAGCAGGGACTTTCCTGCTAGGAGCTTTAAAAAGCTACCAAAAGGGTAAGTAAGGGAGGAGGAAACAGGTGATGAGGTCAACTGCTTGCTGCCACTAGGGGCTAGTGTTTATGCTGGGAGGCAGAACCAAAGGACCTCCTTGAGTGCCTGGGACAGGCAGACAAGGTTTTTGCATTGTTTATTTGTTTTCTTCTGTGCTACTTAAGGACTGTATTATTTGGGAGGACTGCCTGAAGTGCACCTCGAAGAACAAAGCCCTCTTGCAAAAGCCAGCAAGTTAGGTTACCCACTTATACCACCATTTATTTTCATTGAATCCCCTGCATATTTTGTGCTTGGGGTACGAGAAGCTCCTGATCTATCTTCTCCTCACCCTTCATTCTTTTATATACTCTTGTTGTATTCTCTTTTGTTCATTTCATTTCAAAAGAAAACTAAAATATTTTCAATATATGTCCATATGAGAGGTTTTTACTATATCATTTTTGCATTGGTCTGTGTCGTTGAATGATCCTTAAATATCCTTTTTGATATGGTTACTAGTACTTCAGTAGTTTTGGTGAGGCCATTGACTTTTATAATGGCATAATAATATTTCTGCAGTATTTTTCATCCCATTCTTTATGTATCCTAATGTCCTGTTTATTTTTTGACAGCAGTTGCTGCTAAGGAACTGATCTTAACCCTACTGAATCCAGTTTGTTTTGGATCAGGCTCCAAATTTTACTTTCAGAGTCATTTTTCAAAACATAAAAAAGAAATTGGAAGCTCTTTCTTTGTAGGTGACATTAATGGCATTAAGTGTCATTCTAGCTGGGCAAGTAGTTCTTTTGCTTTGGTTTTCTGAAGTTTTTTTATTGACTTCCCTATGAAGTTAGTGAAAATAAATGTTTGAATAGAAATAGAAAGTAGTTCAACATTTGTCAGTTCTGCTTACGTAGGAAACAGAAGTAGATATTATTGTATATAACAATAATAAGTATTTAGAATGCTTGTATCTAACAATAAATCTGACTACACATTTTGCAAAAAATATTCAGGAAATTTGGTCTTATACATAAGTGTTAACAATTATTGTCTAAAATGTTCTTATTATAGAATTAATTTAATCTCTAAACCTTCTCATCATATGTAAAAACTTGAATTCAAACAATGTTGTGCTTGGTACCACAAATCAAAACTTGTATTGTTGTTTCTTGGAAAGATGAACTTTAATCTTACCAGTTTTTATTATGAATGCATGCAGAAAAATACATTAGTGGGAACCTTCTATTTCAGTCTGTGTGAGAGTATGAACTCTCTGTATGCTTTCTATTAGCATACAGTTATTAATAAAATTCTGACTGCATAATTGTCAGAAATGGGCACAAAAGGACTGTAAGTCAGAAGTGAGTGAGTTTCAAACTTCTGAAATATTTACTCAATTTTACTGTAGCACTCAATAACAGCTGATTATTTAATTTATGCTTCTAAAAATAGTAATGAGAGAGGCTGGTTATTTTACCCCCAGAAGATATAAATCATTTGCTCTGTCTTTTTGGCCTATTCTGTATTACTTTTAGTATTAAATCTTGTTGAAATGGCAGCCAGTAGGCTCAAGAACAGTGAGACTTCATTGAGACAAATTGTGCTGTTAGGTGCATATTATAGAGTTTCTATTCAGCTTTCCTTACTTGCATGTTCATTCATTTAAATACATACTCTTAGGGTATGTGCAGAAATTCACCACACCCAATCAATGCTCATGCAGCTTGCTGTAAGCTATGATGTAGATTAGAAGTGGCCTGTGCACATCTGTCAGTGCTGGCAGTTGCACTGGGAACCCAAAGTAAATAACTTGGGGAGGAGCAGAAGAAATCAGTGGGTGCTAGCGGATTCATGGTGGGTTTGAGAAGCATTTCTCCATCTAGGGGTACTGGGGCAGTGGTAGCTCAGTCAGGGTTGGGGTAGGAAGAGCACAGCGCTTCTCCATTCAGGGGCTGTGTCTGGTGACTGGGCTTTCCCACCCTGGGGCTGCATGGCAAATGAATGCTGACATTCAATAAATTAGCTGAAACTGTTCCCAGTCTAAGGTGAACTACTTTAGATCTGGACCACCATTTTTTTGCCCAATTTAGCCTCCTTGAACATCTGTACAGATTAGCACTCCCTGAACACCTGCACAGATTGGCACTAGTTAGGACAATCTAAATGACATATCTGCATGTACCTTTAGATATTGAATTGATGAGTATAATATAAAATCTCAGGTTTCAATGGGAGATCATGGTATGCAAATGAAGCAAATTATTGCATCAAAAGCATTTGGTCCCTAAGAAGAGTTTTACCTGGGGTGAAGGCAGATGGTGAGATATTCTCATTCTTTTTCTGTTTTCTTCACTAGCTTATCTCCCAATCATCCTTCCTGTAGCAGTCAGGAACTTCTTCTTTCAGCACATTAGTTATCCTAAATTTAGGCTAAAACAAAAAGGCATCATTTAATGTACATTCGTCTCTTCTTTTCAAAGGGTAATATTTACATGGTAAGCATAGTAAGAGACTAGTTTTGTTTTCCAGCGTTTTTTTTTAAATTATTTTGCAAGTGATGACTGGCCAGTTTCAGTTGGTTAAATTATATTTCCAATGTAATGTGCTCTCCCCTCCCCACTCCCAATCCCCCAGAAAAGAGAAAAATTGCAAGATTTAGGTGTAGGTGTAATAGTTTGGATCTAAAAATTCTTGACTAATTGTTCATTCTGTAATGCCACAAGATTAATTTAGCAAACATATAAAAACAACAGATGCAGGAGGAAAAGCAAAGTTCCACTCCCACGTTAGTGAGAAATACAAACTTTAATGATTAAATCACTTTAATGAACAGTGCGTGCAAGACTAAGTATGGTTTTTGAAAGCCTCCTACTGGTTATTGTCATTGAATGTAGCAGAATGTAGGATTTGCACAGTATGATGCCCTATTAGGTTAATAAATGTCAAGAATATACATAAGGATTGTTTATAAAGTAGGAAATCCAAATGTTTCCTCCCATCAGTGTGACTTCTTATTACAAACCTTGTGTACTATTTTGTTCTTGAAGATGCAACACACAGGTGATAAAGTATTCACAGATGTTTTCCATTGTCTTTTTTGGATGGCACATTGTATTTATTAGATCTTCAAAAATTGTCTGTGTGTGTGTGTATATATATATGTGTGTCGGGGGGTAGGGTTTAAATATGGAAGTGGGAATTTTGTATAGGTAGGTGTGCACACTTAAAATATGCATTTATATGAGTGCATATGAAATTATATTTCTTGGTGGCAAATTACAGTGAACTAGAAGGCTGTTTTAGCAGCTTTGCCAAGTGGGTATGGGGGCTGGTCATCACGTTGTCCACTGGTATGAACCATAGATGTAGAATCATAGACTTACAAATGTAAATATCATAAAGCATGTTCGAAATCTAAGATGATTTCTTCTTTTTCTAATTTCTAGAATTTCTATAATGAAATCTGTCAATTTTTTAATTCTCTAAACCCACCCAGCTTAATACAATGGTTATAATTTTCAGAAGGACTAGTAGTATCAGAAAGACAAAGGTGCATTTCCATTACAGAATTCTGTCATTTTGTATTATTTTGCTGAAAGGAAAAAAATATATTTATTCCCTAGTATTCATTCTGTAAGGGTAAACACAGATGTCGCTAAACAAATAGATGAGCTGTGTCAGGACTCATCCCACCACAGCTGATCCATTTTATTAGGTCAAACACATGTTGGACATTGTCCTGCAATGGGCCCCTCCCCAAGCACAACAACAACATGTTCTCCTTGCCTAGAGATTCTCCACATCCCGTGCTGCCCAGTGCCTCCTTCCAAGACCCATGCCAGGTCCTGTGCCAACCGATGCCTTGTGCAGAGGCACAGGTCTACATAGGACCCATCATGGAGGCATGGGACACTGGGAATTCCCCAGATCCCACATCGCTCCTCACCTCTATGCTTACCCATGTCAAACAGTGCCTCTATGTGAAGCACAGATCAGTGCGGGACTCAGCATGGGTCCTGGCACAGAGTGTCAGAGATTCCCCAGGTCACATGCTTCCATGCCAGTTATGCACAAGAGTCCACCCCTGGAGATCCTGGGGTGGGTCTCTATAAGCTTAGAAACCCAATTTTCCCCACTTACAGAGAGATACCCAGAGATTCCCTGGGGCATGTCTATGTAAATAGAGAAAGCCAGGCAGGTGCTCCTGGGGATTGAGGGACACAGTCCCACACAGGACTTCCTGGGATGCACACAGTCAGACCCCTCAAGCCCCCAGAGCACCTGCCTAAGGTGGATGGAGAGTTTTGGCAGCACAAATGTGACGTTGGGCAATATCTGTTTCTCCCCTAACAGAGGCAATGCTTGAAGGATAGGCAGAGCTTCAGTTCCTCCTTAGCCTAGCTTTAAGTTTCACTCGCATAATCTACTTGTCTGCACAATTTAATGGTATTTGTTGAAATTAGAGTTAGTTTTGTCATAGTAAAAGTTCATTCAGTATAAGAATAGTCAGATCAGCAGAAGAGTTATGATATAGTGCAATATTTTGAATGTGACTGTGTCTGGAATTATAATAGATTTCATAGACATTAGGGCTGGAAGGGACCCTGGAAGATCGAGTCCAGTCCAAGGGGCAGGAAGTCAGCTGGGGTCCTAGGATCCCAGCAAGATAAGCATCCAGTTTACTCTTGAAGGTGTTCAGTGTAGGTGCATGAACCACCTCCGGCAGGCTATTCCAGACCTTGGGGGCTTGGACAGTGAAGAAATTCTTACTCTAGCACTCCAGCTGCTGTCTCACCAAGGCTGAGTACAACAGAAGCATGATGTCCTGGGATTTGCTTGAGAAGCATCTATGGATGCAACCCAGTGTTTTGCTTGCTTTACTGGCTGCAGCATCACACTGCAGGCTTGTTTTCATCTTGTGGTCAATCATGACCCCCAAGTCCCTTTAATCCAAAGTGCTAGGCAGTGTAGCACTGCAAAGCCTATAAGGATGCTGCAGGTTTTTCCTCCCAAAGTGGAGAACTTTTCATTTTTTGGTGTTAAACACCATCAGGTTCTCGTCTGCCCATTTCTTGAGCCTGTCTAGGTCAGCCTGGATGCTTTACAGCAGAGTTTGGTATAATCGGTGAACATGGTCAATCTGCTTCTGACTCCAGTGTCCACATGATTAATGAAGAGGTTGAACAATATAGGTCCATGGACAGAGCCGTGGGCAACCCCACTGGTCACAGGGCACCATGATGATTGACTTCCATCATCCACCACCCTCTGGGTCCAACCATGAAGCCAATTCCCCAGCCAGTGGATCACAGTGGACCCGGGGCCACAGTTGGCCAGTTTCAGCAAGAGGTGATCATGGGATACCGGATTGAAGGCTTTTTTAAAGTCAAGATATATGACGTCAATCTCCTTTCCCTTGTCCAGGTGATAGGTAACCTGTTCATAAAAGGAGATAAGATTGGTCAAGCAAGACCTACCCACAACAAAGCCATGCTGGCTATCCCTCAGGATGTTGCCATCAGCCAGTCTGTTGAGGATGATCGCTTTAATAATCTTTTCTAAGACCTTCCCCAGGATAGAGGTCAGGCTGATAGGCCTGCAGTTTGCTGGATCCACTTTCCTCCCTTTCTTGAAAATAGGCAGCACATTGGCCTTCTTCCAATCTTCAGGCACTTCACCAGAGTGCCAGGAGTTCTTGAAGATCTGTGCCAGGGGCTGGGCTATGATGCTAGCCAGCTCCTTGAGTACCCTGGGGTGTAGATTGTCAGGGACAGCTGACTTGAAGGTGTTCAGCTTCTGAAGGTGTTCCTTCATGAAGTCAGCATTGATAGAGGGCAGGGAATCTCCCTCACCCAGGTCCCCATCCTGTAGTGGGCAGGGGCATCCTGCGGGACTGATGAAAGACTGATGCAAAGTACCCATTTAATAGGTTGGCTTTTTCCTGGGTGTCAGTTGTCCCATCTGGTTTATGCCATCTGGTTAGCAGGGTCCAATGTTGCCCTTGCTTTTCCTCCAGCTTCCCACATATCTAAAAAAGACTCTTTATTGTCCTTGATGCTCGAAGCTAGTTGGAGTTCCGTCATAGCCTTGGCTTTCCTGGTTCACTCCCTGTAGGACCAGACCAGTGCAGAATATTCTTCGTTGGAGGTGGATCCCAAACTCCATCCTTTGTAGGCCTTTCTTTTTTCCACAGGAGGTCTGCTAGTTCCCTGGAGAGCCAAGGGGCTTGCTGTGCCCTTTTGCTGCCTTTCCTCGGAGACAGAGTAGCATTAGCTTGTGCATTGAGGATTGCTCCCTTGAGGAGCAACCACTCCTCCTGAGCTCCCCTCCCCTTAGGGTCATGGTCCCTTAGGGGCTCACTGACAAGCCTCCTGAGCTTGTCAAAGTCAGCTTTCCTGAAGTCAAGGACTTCTGTATTGCTTCCAGCTTTACAGCAGATGGTGAAGGTGATCAACTCTAGCTTCCCTTCAGTCATTAGGTCGCTGATTAGGTCGTGCCCGGTTGCCAGTACCAAGTTGAGTAGTGCTTTACCTCTCGTTGGCACGTAGACCTCTTGTGTCAGAGCTCATCCACACACATGAGGAAGCTTTGTGACTGCTCAGATTTAGTTGAGCTCTCTACCCACAAGATGTCTGGGTAGTTGAAGTCTCCCATGACAACCATGGACCTGGAGCATGCAACCTCAGCCAATTCCCTGGCAAACTCCTGGTCGAGCTCATGTACACATATAGTGTGTATGAAATAAAAGTGAAGTGATTACTTTTTCTTTTATTTCATATATACTATATTTCATTCTAAGATTTAATTTTGAGGGGCAACACATGAGGAGAAGGCTTAGCTACAAATTGGAAAGCATAGGTGGTGGAAGGGGGGGCTAACAGGTCTGGCAGCTGCAGCAGGAGTGGGGAGGGAGTGAGGCTGGGGCTGGGGCAGGCATTATGCAACTGGGATGGGGCGGAGTGTAGGATGGAGCCACCAGCAGCAACTCCATAGGGTGTGGGGGGTGGCTCCTGCCACTGTGTGTACCCCAGGAGGACACAGGGGGCATTTGCCCCTAGATCTGCCCAGGGGGAAGTGAGCTGCTTCTGCAGGCTGGGGCCAGAGTGGCACTGGGCTCTTCCCAGCAAGGGCTGGGCAGCACTGTGCTTGGGGTGAGTGGTGGTGGCACTGGGAGGAGGGTTGGGGGTCTGCAACCACACCCAAAATTGCCATAAACCCGACAACCTCCCCTCCCAGCACTGTTGCTGCCTGCCCTGAGAGCAGAGCAGCCTACCCCCCCCCCCGCAAAACCCCTTGGGGCCCCCCCCCCCCCCCCCCTGGGGGAGGCCGGGCCACCCCCCCCCCCCCCCCCCCCCCCCCCCCAATTATTTTTTGTCCCTCTACCTATGGTTGGAAGTATTTATTTTCTTCTTCAGATGATATTCTTTGAAGCCCAATCCTGTTTCACCTCTAAGGTACCTAAGTGTAATTCTAGTCCACACTGTTTGTTTCTGAAAAACACTCTTAATGCAAAAAGCAGACAATACCACCTCCACCACACTGCTTAATGTAATGTATGTAAGGTAAAAGAATTGTAAAAAAAAATGGCCTGTTAATAATTAAGCACTATAGAAATGAAAAAGGATTTTAGCATAAGACACACCTATGCAATTTCTGCCTCTGTTCAGCCCAGAGGTAGATGTGCTGGAATAACTAAAGATGGTCTTATTCAATGTCATTTCTATCTCGTTTGGAGGCTGGGTATGCTACAGATTTCACAAGATACTACATTCTCATAGGAGTTCTAGACCAAGATCCTAAAATTCCCTTGTGAATTCAATGTGACAAAGTGATCAACAAGGCAACCACACTTCATCATGCATTAGCAGATGCATGGAGAACAGGTCCATGGAGGTGATGCTTCCCCTCTATATGGTGCTGGTCAGGCTGTAGTTGGAGTACTGAGTCCAGTTTTGGGCTCTGCACCTTGAGAGGGATGCTGAGACTCTTGAGAGGGTTCAGAGGAGGGTCACTCGTATAGTCAGAGGCCTGCAGGGAAGGCCCTATGAGGAGAGACTAAGGAACCTATATCCCTTCAGCCTTAGCAAGAGAAGGCTGAGAGGTGATCTTGTCGCTGCCTATAAATTCATCAGGGGAGGGCAGCATGGAATAGGAGATGCTCTATTTATTAGTGCGCCCACTGGAGAAACTAGGAACAATGGCCACAAATTAATGGAGACCAGGTTTAGGCTGGACATTAGAAAGCACTTTTTCACAGCGAGGATTGCTAGAATCTGGAATGGGATGCCAAGGGAGGTGATGCTCTCCCCTACCTTGGGGGTCTTCAAGAGGAGATTGAACAAGCACCTAGCTCAGGTTGTCTTACCCAGGTGCTCTTTCCTGCCGAGGGTAGGGGGTCAGACTCGATGACCTATGGAGGTCCCTGCCAACCCTAATATCTATGAATCTATTAATTAAATATGCATGCACAAATGGTGGTAGGATTGTGTCTCAATGGACTAAAAACAAGCAGCTTTGATCAAGGCTAAACAACTAAATGTGTGACTGCTCTCCAAAACTAAGCTGAATCTTAAATCTTTTTGGCTTAACCTTACACGCACCAATAAAGGGGGGAAATAGAAATGTAATTGTGAATTCCACTAATTGATTTAAGTAGGATATGGAAGTTTGATTCTCCTGACAGGTTAGTGATGTGATTTTCATATTTGCTTCTCTATTGTGAACCGAGGAGCAGGAAGAGGTCTCAGCATGTAAGAGATATGTTCATTATGCAAATTTTCAGAAGTCTGTTATTTTAAAGCTTCAGCCTTATCCTTTATTTTTTTTTAACCGTGTAAAATATATGCACTTGGTCACTTTTATACACCCTTAAAAATTCCTTGCCTAGTTTCCTCCTGGTATTATTTTTTAGATTTGCAAACAACATATATTGGAATCTCAGTCAGTTCTGTGCAGTTCCGATTGTTAAGGTTGGCTGGGTACTTGGCTCAGGCTAGATCCATAGCTTTACACCACTGGTAACCCTGCCAATTCCTATCTCATATTTTGAGTGCCCCTTGAAACCACTGTCGGAGGTAGTAAGGCATATCTGTGTGTACCTCATCTTAGCACTGTCTTTTCAGAGATCCACTTGTTCCAGCCTGCTGTACTGTAACTGCTTCCACTACATTATTTGCAACAACACCAAACTGTTTGGAACTCTAGGGCAAGAAAGAAGGCTTATTCTTCCATTACTATCTTGCCTTCTCAACTGTGGGACAAAATGATTTAAAAAAAAATAACTCAGCGTTTGAAATGCTATTGTTTCTATATCACAGGGTTTTCAACCTTTTTTTAAACAGGGTACCCCTTCTGGATGCAGATCGGGGGGATGGGGTACTGATAGATGGCCATGTGTGGAGCTGGTGGCATCGGAAGCTTGCACATGGCTGCCACCACCAACTACACTCTCCACGTTGCTGCTGGGTGCCACTTTTCTGTGTCCAAGTATCCCCACTTCTCCACACTGGCAGCTTCATGTGCAGCCAGCCATCAGCAACCCCCTGAGGTGCATGGCAGCAGTGTGGGAAGCTTGCACTTGGGGCCTGTCCCCACTGGCATCTTATACACTGAGCACCACTGCTGTGCACTGGGGGAGACAGGGTGCTGACAGCTAGCTGGACACAAAGCCAGTGGCATGTAGAAGTGGGGATACTTGGGCATAGGAAAGTGGTGTTAGGTGGGGCCACCTCTGCCATCCATCACTCTGTGCCACCACCAAGCTCTGCTTTCCTGCACCCAAATCTCCCCACTTCTCCACTCTGCCAGCTTCATGTGTGGCCGGCTGTCAGCACCCCACCCTCCTCTCCCGGCATGTGGTGGTGTTGCTGAGTGTATAGATGGCGGGGGGTGGCCACCACATGTGAGCTCCCCGCACCGCAGCATTTCTTTCCCTTTTTATGAGCTGTTTCTGCCTGAGCAAATGAGGGGTGGGCAGCTGGCCCAGAAACATGTGGGTGGGTGGAGATCTAACCAGCACTGAGAAGGCCCCCTCTTACAGGCTATCATCCCTGCTGTTTTCATACAAATCTACCTTAACACAAGTGACACGAGTTTTCTGTCAGAAGTTTGAGGTGCAGTTTCCCAGAAACCCTTGCACCTATCTCCTTGAAATCTGGCAGGCTTCATGCCCTCAGAAGGGGCTACCATTCCTGCTGCTTTCATCCAAATATGCCAAAAAATGACAAAGTTATAGGTATTTCAGTGATTCCCCATTATAGTCTATGGCCTAATTACCAAATGTCTCTAAGTTGGCACCATATCTTCTGAAGCCTATTCAGCCAAATTGATTCAGGACAGTGACTGACTGTCCTCTGAATCAGCTGAATATGAATCAAATATTTCCCAGTTCTCACAGGTCTACTTCTCATTGTACTGCTTTTTAAAATGTGATCAATCTCTACTATTTAATTTAACTTAGAAAATATTTTTGAGTTACCATGGGTCTAAAAGATGCTGCAAGCTTCATGAATTAAGGATGCATTGTTCTATATTACAATGGACAATAAACTGAATATAAGCCAACAGTTTGACCTTGATGTGAAGCAGGCTAACAGCATACTAGACTGCATTAGTAGGCAGACTGGCTGCGTTGCCAGCAGATTGAGGGGAAGTTATCGTTCCCCTCTATTCAGCTCTGGTGAGGCCACATCTGGAGTACTGTATCTAGTTTTGGGGCCCCAACACTGAAGGAATGCAAACAAATTGGAGAGAGCCCAGCAGAGGGCAATGCAAATGGTTAGGGGGCTGAAGCATATGAATTCTGAGGAGAGGCTGAGAGAACTGGGCATAGCTTGGAGAAGAGAAGGTTTAATAACAGCCTTCAACTATCTAAAGAGAATGACTCTAAACTGTTCACAGTAGTGTCAGATGACAGAACAAGGAGCAAAGGTCTCAAGTTGCAGCAAGAGATGTTTAGATTAGATATTAACTAATTCACTATTATTTTCAACAACAAAAAAACAAAACAAAAGGAATATAGGTAGTCACATCCAGCAAGCCCTCCCCTACCTGGGGTAACATACAACCAATCCACTCAGGGTTAAAGGAAGGAAAAAGCTACCACTTTGAGATCATCTCTTGCTGTGTCTTAGTTTCTTCTCTGGCTGACCTGTATCACCATTACCATCAGTTATTCCCAGGCTTGCAGCACCTAGGGCATTGCAGCTTTCACTGCTACCTTAACATCCCTTCCGTGAAGCTACAGGTCTCTGCCAGGGAACACTGGCTCATTGCCATTGACAATTCCTTTTGGGTTCACAGGACAGGCCCCACCAGAGCTTCTCATGCCTGGAACACACAAAGCTTCTCCAGGCTCAGTATGGCTCCCTAGGGCTTTCTATCCAAACCTGCCAGTTCCCTTCTCCTGCCTGGTTTCTGGCCTGGTTTAAAATGTCCATGGGCCTCTTTCAGCCTGCTAATCACCTGTCTCCTCTCAGCCACAATGAGTGACTCATCTCTTAATTAACCACTGCACTAGTTTTCTTAGAGGGTCAGTACTTTGGATCCCCTGGTGGGGACCTATCTCCTGTATCTCTGCCCTGGTACCTTTTTCCCACTATCATTTTGTCACTTGGTGTATTAACAGGGTTATAATTCCCTGTTATAATTCCCTGTTACACCATCTTTAGAGATTTTGAAGACCTGCATAGACAAAGCCTTGGCTGGGATGATATAGTTGGGGATGGTCCTGCTTTGAGCAGGGAGTAGGACTAGATGACCTCCTGAGGTCTCTTCCATCCCTACTCTTCTATGATTCTGTATTCAAAAGGCCAGACCTCTAGCCTGCGTAAACTAATGCTACTTTACTGGATCTTTACCCACTGACAGTAGCTGAAGATCTAGCCCAACAACTTAATCAGTGAAATATGTAGTGAGTGGTGTTTGAATTCATGGTGTTTCAGTGGTTATGTACAGAATATGGGACACCATCCTTTGCAAATAAAAGTCATCATTAAAAATAGTTTGACAGCTTATATTATTACATGTGATATAATGAAGCATTACAATGGTGACATGTTTACTGCCAAGTAGCTCAGAGCTGACAAGCTGTGACAAATTAAATGAGTAAGATAAAAAAAAGAGGAATTGAGAATTCAAAGGATTCATAGGTACACATTACAGATTCCTTTATCACTGGAGTGCGAGCCTTCAAAATTGCCTTAAAATAAAGCCAAAGTAAGTGTGTCACTCCAGCTGTGTTCTTGCAATATCATAAAAGTTAGCACCACAGTTTATCATCGTTGATTACCAGGGAGTGACAATAACATCATCACCTTAGTACTTGCTTTGCTTTCCTTTTTTTTTTTTCCCAGAATATATTGGCTTTAATTATAACTCCTTTTATTCTCCTTCTTTTGGTACTTCTTATCCATATACCTGAAGCATCTGTTTCTCCCTTTCTTTTCTGGTTTACATTCTGGTTTTCCTTAAATTTAACCTTTTCTTTACCAGTGCCATCTTTAATCCATTGACTTGGTATAGCCACATTAAGCAAATACTTTCTCCTTTTAGAAAGGAGTTATTATTAACAGTTAGCAATTGGTACAGATAGTGGGGGGAAAGAAAGGGTTAGTCCACAGCTGTCTTATATCTGAAGTGTTAAGACAATCTTTATGCTCTGGAAGTTTATCTTCATAATTAAGACAAAATGATTCCTGTTAAGTAAAATAGATTTTACCTGTCATGTCAGGGCTTCCAATCTTTAGGCAGTATCAAGCCCTGCCAATTCACTCAGGTTTTATATGCTCAAGCCCAGCAATTTTTGCAGACTAGATAACTAAGGTCTTTAGACCCTTGGGGCACATCCACACATGCAGGCACATGTGCTTGCTGCAGCTCAAATAGAAGCAGTGCAAATTTGAGCCAGGGCTTTTTGCCTCAGTGCACATGTCCAGACATGTACTTTGGTGTGGGTCAAAATAACCCTGCCAGGCTTCTGGATCCTAGGGGGAGCTAGAGCCTGGGGTCAGCACCCATGTTGGCCCCAACAGTATAAAACCCTGCTTTGTGCTGGCCCCAGCAATATAAAAACCTGCCCTAGCTTGCAGCTCAGGGCTACTCACTCTCAGGAGTTTGAGGTCCAGCTAATTGGTATCTGGGGATACTACCCCTTGTGCCAGATGGAATGCTACAGCAGCATCCCAAATCCAGTTTTTAAAATACCCCAAAATCCATGTTCTTCCACAATTAAAATAAAAGACCACTCTGCATGTGTGTGTGTGTGTGTGTATGTGTATGTGTATATGTATAATGTGTGTGTGTGTATATTTATACAGAGAGGGAAGGAGAGAGCGAGGGAGAGAGAGATTGATCAGTTGGGCGATGCTTTATTGATATATTTACAATGTTAACACAGTTTTGAAGCCTACCAGTGTCTCTATCATGATGATGAAATAAATTCTAAATACCTATATGTGTTGATGTGTGCTTTTGGTTTTTGTCTCATATGATGGGTGTGTGGTGGGGGGATGTGGGG
>JAVSML010024020.1:143980-173587 GCA_038503035.1 Crocodylus rhombifer | reverse complement strand
CCAACTCCATGGCTAAGTGCCAAAATGACCACTTGCAAGTTGTATTATTCTCTCTAGGTCCTGTCCAAAAAAGGATATTGGCACTTAAATTTACCACCCTGGTAAATTTAGGCAACTAAGCCCAAAATTGCAATCTAAATGACCCTCACCCAGAGGCCTCCTAATGATGTAGGTGCTTAGCTCTACCCTGCTAGCCTGTATTTCTGCTTCTTTGTATGCCAGAAATTCCCTAACCTTGTGCTTCAGTGGAAGCATTTCAAACTTTTGGCACTTGTATCTAATAGCTGATTCAATCAGTTAGTAGATAAAAGCACCAGAAAAGCCCCACTAGTGCCTGATCTATACAGACGTACGGTAAGCTGGGTGCAACTAATGTGTTGCCTCTTCTGGGCAGAGCTGGGAATGGGACTAGGACTGTAGGGGTGTGGCATGCTGTCTGGAACACAGGGAACCCCTCAGGCCACCACATGGAAATGGTGACTGCTGTATAGTGTCACAGGGAGCAAGAAGGCATCCCTTGCAACATAGAAAGACCCACACTCTCTAGCAGCTGCCCGCAGACCAGCAAACCCAAGGAACAGCTCAAAGCACTCTCCAGTCAAAGCCCCCATCTCCAGCCCATTGCTGAAGGGCAGGTAAAAGGGTGGAAACCCCTGGAACTGCCTTTTGGGTGTGCCCCAAGTTCCAGACTGTCTGGGCATGGGTGAAGCCTCCCAAGAGGGTGCAATTTATGAACTATACCCTGTAGTTGGTAGTGTTTTAAATCATATTTAATGTTTTTCTTTGTTTTCTGTAATACATGTATCCTCTGTGTTTACACTACTTGCAAGGAGTGGGTTTTGTTTATGTGGGACACCCTAGCAGTTTATCGAGTGTTTCCCAGGTGGTCTGGGTGGGGGCTTGAGCCAAAGTAAAATATATTTAGACCCCAAAATTGAACCCAGATCCTTGTTTCTGCCAACTGGTGCCTGGCAGAAGGGTTACATGCACAAGGTGAAGATTCTCACCCTTGGGATCTTGTGGGACTGGTTGGAGCTGGGTTTTTATATTTCACTGTTGAATGGGGTAATTTTGTTATCATTCATGCAGGATTTTGTGGGCTACATTACATTTTGCTGTTCTAATCCCTATGGGTATAAATAAATTAAACTTGTTTGCACTCTACTGTTAAACTGCTGTATTGCTAGGGGCACTGAGTTGCCACAGGCTTCCAAGAGGGGTTACACATCAGTCTACCCCTCCTTTTACTTTAATAGTTGTTGATAGACTTAAACAGGGTGCAATAGGATGGTGTTTAGTGCAAAATAGAATTTGGGTCTTGATGGATAGGAACAATCTAGCATTGAAATGGATGCAAGTCCTGCTCTTCAATACTATCACATATGAAGTTTGTGGCACAATGAGGAACTGATGCCCCATTCAATGAAGGGTGGATTGGTGCCAAAATAAGAGAAACCTAGTAGTATAATGCTGAGAAGGTGAGCAGGTCATGAGCCTTAGGTGCTGCCTAAAGGGATGGCAGGGGAGGGTGGAAGATGGAGAGACAAAACAGTGGAATGGAAGTAGGAGGGTACCACATTCCCTAGCTACAGCATTTTCTCCAACAGAAAATCCATGAACTGTCTTATTACAGAATTTAGGGATGGAGGAAACCCTGAGCAGTCACTGTGTTCATTTTCTTGTCCCAGTGCAGGGTCAATTTTACCTAAAAACCAGGAGTCTTTGAAGTGGTTAGGAACCTGGAATCCACTGATATCAAATGGGATTGGGTGAGGCTAACCTCCTTGGCTTGTAGCGTATGAAGGCCTGAAGTGTATGATAATTTTCAGAACGAGTTTTCATGACTGAGGTGACAGATACTGTGAACACAGACTTGGAAGACATTGTCAGCCTTTGTGTGCTCAGAAACAGAAGTATTCACACTTCTATACACTTAGAAATGCTTTAGGAAAGCAACTGAATGAGTTGGTACTTTGTGTTTTGTCTAACAAGAATATAGTCTCACTACACTTGAGACTCATCTCAGTTAAAGATGTTAAGAAGTTCAGCTCCATGGGTATCCAAAAGTCAAATTGCTATTTGTTGTGTATCTATGGAGCCCTATAGAAGTTAATATTACCAAACTTCAGAAGTGGTGGAAATATACGCTGATTCATTGCATCAGATCCTTTACTGTGATACAGAAGCTCAATTCCACTGGAGCCAGTGAAGCCCCACTTTATATCTTTTTATGAAAAAAATGAAAAATTACACTTACGTTTTTGAGTTCTAATCTCTCTCTCCACCTCCAACTTTACTTCTTTGTTTCTCTGTATAATGACCGTGATCAGGTTATTCACTGACTACATACAGTTTCATTTTACTTATTAAAAGTTAGAACCACACATTGCAGACTCAAATTCATGGCAATTGTTTGCAGTGGCACAAGAAATTCTTGCCCCTCCCCTCAAGACTGAGTCACAAGTAAACGTGTTTTAAAAAAACCAAGAAAAGATGGAAGAATATCTGAGTGCTTTAAAACCTAAGAAAGACATAGAGCAACATTCTTTGAATAATTAATTGATGTAGGGGTAGATCTTGCCAGATTTTCTGTGGGATCATCACAATCAAATATTTATTTTGCAACTCCCCTATGGCAGATCCCTTGTTGGGATAATCACCTCCTCTAGCTGGGTGTTTTTGCTAAGCGCCTTGGTGCCAACACAACTTTTTTACACATACATCCTTATAACTGTCTGGAAGATCCCTGCAAGCTGTGGAGCAAGGTTCAGGTAGTGGAGGACATACTTAAAAGCAGACCCAGGACCCATCAGTGAGGAGGGGATCACCTGGCCCTGGTTTGGGTTCAGCAGGCTCACTTGGTTAGGATGCAAGACAGAAGCCTCACTTAGACTATGCCTACAGGTTAGACTGGTTACTCCATTAGATTTGGCTGAACCACTTAGATGAACTAGGATCCGTAAGAATAAGGTTAAGTCTTACCCACAGAGTAGGGGCTAGCAACTTTTTTCAAGTTGTGGCCAGAGCAACCAAACTCTGGTCCATGCGGTTTCTGCAGCCCTTTAGCAGCATGTTGGGTAGGGGGTTTCCCTCGACTCTCACTGGAGCCATGCAGCTGCGAGCTGCACCCACGTCACTGCTGCTTCTCCCAGCTTGCTAGCTGTAGCATGAGTGCAGCATCCAGCCACAGGGGACATGTGACAGGTTAGGCTGTGTGTGCTGGAAAAGCAATAGCTGCAAGAAAGCAGCTTCCAGGTATCTGACCTTGGCCCAACTAGTTTCCGACTGGGAGCTGCACCTGTGTTACCGCTGTTTCTCCCAGCCCTGTGCTATGGCCAGGGAGCTGGAAGTTGCTTCAACGCTGCTGGCTCCTTCTTCCCTGCAGAATTCCTCTCCGGCTGGAAGCTGTGCTTGCACTGCAGCTTTGGGGTGGGAGGTGCAGAGATATGGGGGAAATGGAAGGGCAGGGCAATGCAGTATCAATGTAAGCACTGCTTCTAGCTCTCTGGTCCTAATGTATTTCCCCTGCTGAAAAATGTGCCCAAACCACAGCCTTGGAAAATGGGAAGAGGAAGGGGATAGCAGGGGTTGGAATGGAGAGGAGAGGCAGCACCATGGGGACAGCTTCCAGCTCCCCCACCCCAGCACAGCACCTCACTGCTCAGCCTCAGCACAGATACAGCCACAGTCACAGATAAAGCCCAGCACCTGTAAGGGGTCACATGTTGCTGACTCCCTACCAGAGAAGATAATTGATCACTTCTGTTTCTCTACTGGGTGATCCAGAATGCAACCTGCCCACAGGGTAGACATTCTCTAGGGAGCCCAGAGACACTACTGGCATCATCAGACAGTTGCATCCCTGAAAACGAGCTACTCATAGGAAACCTGTACACACCAGTGGACAAGCAAGCAATGGGTGGTCTTATAGGAAGCTCCTAGGTCATAAAGGAAGTTGCTTCTACAAAGTGCTCAATAACACCTTCACTCCTGGCCAAAAGGTGTAAAGCGGGGTGGGTGGAAGGGTCCAAGAAAACTGAATCATGGGTAGTCAAACTGAGTAGAACATGCTCAGTCAGGGAGTTACTGGAGTGTAAGCCATGATATCCTGGATTTGAATTAAACTACATCTCACCAAAGAGCTGGACAAGCAACTGATCCAGGCCATAATGAATAAGACAGAATCAACACAAAGTCAGGCTCCAAGCAGCCTTCTGCTGCCTGGTCTGAGGTTAAATGAAGCCAGTGTGGGTGGAGCTGCTTCCTGAGCCAGGATTCAGCCTGATTGCCCTACTACCTGCAGCTGGATCCTGGGGCTAGCTCAACCCTAGCTGGGCCTCATGACATCAAGCAGTTCAAAGAAACTGGAACCTCTCAAGCCCATCTAGGAAGATCTCAGTGATCTCTCCATGGCACTCAGCAGATAGGTTGAATACATATATCCCAGCACTGGACCTTGGTCATGCTTACCCACAAACCCATGGATGGTAAATGAAACCAGCTGGCAAAAAGTCATATGGAAGCAAAGGCACAGCTCAGAGACTGCCAATGGAAGGCACAGCAGCAGAGAGTTATAGATCATCCACACACAGCCCTAAAACATAGTCCTTCCCATTGGTTCCCACAGTTGCAGCTGGAAAGAGACACCAGATGCCCTAAATTTTGAAAGATTTCCCTTATTCTCATCCCACAGTATATCAAAGGTGCTTCCTTTCTTCTGTACAGCCTTGCATCTAGGCATTGTTCAAGAGACTTATGAGGGATCCCTTCCTTTGGTAGTAGAAAAAAAGGCATGTTTTCTTTTGTAGCAGGAGAGAAAGGGCTTCCGTGGATTTGGATTGCTGGTGCCATCAACAGGCATCTGCTCAGAATCACAGACTCTGCTGCTAGGAAGAGTACACATGTTCAGGAGGACCCCCAGCATCTGTTTTGGTGTTCAGTTTTCAGGAGCATGTTATTTTGTATTAAAACAATAAACTAAAACAGGGGTAAAACTTGGAGACAGCTTTATAGTATGACTGTTTTGAGCCTGGATTATAATCCACTGTCCACAGCTAATTTTGTCCAACCAACATAATTCCATTTGTACAAGTTTCTTAAAGGGCCAATATCCTTACAACCTCTGCCACATTTTCCCTAGGCTTCTTGTCTTCTCCAAGCCTTCAGCCATCGACTCCAAGATGGTTCCTTGGCCCCAGAGGACAAACTCCTAAAAAACCCACCTAGATATGTGTTGGGGGACATACCAGATATGAGGGAGATATCTATTGCACCCCTGGTTTATTCAAGTAGAACTACAGTTAGCTACACAGACCTCAGCAGGTGAGCTACTTCAAAAGCATGTTCCAAGTTGCAGGTGGAGATGGCACACTAGAGAGGCATGGCAGGAGAGTAGGAGAGGCATACTTCACTAGTCAGTCATCTTATTGTGACTAGCCTCTACAACCATCTTATAAATAGATCCCTGGGTCAGAACTGCTATGATGGGAAACCATAGAGAGTAGATTCAGAGATCCAGCCGGCCTGAACCCTCCTACACTGATAGGCAGACAGCTGATTAACTCTGTGGTGCCAAATGGCAGTTCTGTGCTCATAGCCATTCAGAAGTCTTGTGGTAGCTTTGACCTGCAAAGACCTATCAAGTGCATGTGTGACAGGATGGGTAAGCACTGAGTGTATCAGCCTTGAGGCTGCTGGGTTCGGGACTGAGGAGGCGAGTCAGGAGGGAAGTAAAGGCAAATTTACTTATAGCTTAGCATACAGCAGTTAACAGAAAGGTTAATGCGACAAACAGATAGTACAGTAATAAAGAGCTAATAGTGAATGATAACAACAGATAAACAGAATGACAAAGATTTCCCACATGGGGCTGGCAACTTATTGGCAGTCCCTCTATGCCAGGTGCGCATCAAGTTGTTCCAGTGAAGTCAGGCGTCCCCAATTAACGCTGTCTGAGGGATCACCAGGAAGGTCCCTCACTATGAGGATCCGGTCCTCACTCACACTGGGAGTCTGGGGTCCAGGCTTGGTACAGCTATGTTCCTTCTGTCCTGTCCTTCATGCTGGTCGCCTGACATATGTGCTTCTTTATACCTTATTTTATGCTAATCTGTTGGCTTTAGAGCTGCTCACAATCTTGCACTATAGCTGTTACCCTATGGGATCAAAAGGTGTTAGAAATTATCATGAAAGTTTACCGCCTGAACTTGGGTTCACCCAGTAAGCAAATTACACCACATTACTTTGAGGTTTGAAAATAGCATTACCTGCCTAAGCTCAACTCCTTAGTTTTTTATTCCTGGATTCCTTGGAATGTGCTGATTATATTAGGTGGTCAGATCTGGTTATGGCTTGATCTTTAAAAAACCTGTTAGATCAGCTAATCTTGTAGCTCTGCTTATTTTGGGGGGTCAGTGGTCCCATGATCAGTGCAAACAGATTCAACACTTTGGTTAAATTGTGACAGATAAATTCCACTTGCAGGTTGCAAACTTACAAGCTTTGCATTAGTTAATCTTAACTGCTTAGACAATTACCAGATGCTTCCAAGAGCATATGTTTTTTTATTTAACCCCTCTGGTTCTGGCTACCCCATGCATGGCACTCTACTCCATCGGGTAGTTTCCACGGTCACCCTGACCAAAAACAGAAATTTTCCCAACATCAGTGCATTGGAGATGGACCTCCTGTGGCAGCTGCTGCTTGGAACAGTTGCCCTGCATAGCATGTCAGCATGAGCACAGAGTATAGGACCCAATTTATGGCCCTCACTCATTGATGCTGTTTGCAGGCTTCCTGAGTAGGAAAAAGAAAGGATGCTGCACCATCTGGCAATCCTATTTGGACCTGGAAGAAAGGCTCATTGCCATCTCCACCTCTGCTATCTCCCACAGAGTATATCTTCCATAAGTCTGTAGCCAGCTGGTTCACATGGGCCAGGACTAGGATATTTAGTCTGAAAAAGAGAAGATTGAACAGGAATTTGATTGAGCAGGTCTTCAAATATTTTGCAGGGTGATTATAGAAAGGATGGAGTTGAATTTTTTCTCTATGACTGTGATAGGTCTAAGGGCCTTTGTACAGGCCACAAATTTGGCCTTTAAAGCAGCTTGAATGCCCTTTTGCACTGCTTTAATGACGTTGCTGTTTGCACACTGGGTTACATATTCTACTTTAAATTACTTTGGTACAAAGCATGGTAAAACACCTCTGAGGTGTTTTAGTTTGCTACCTTACAAAGTGCAATGGTGCATGGGGCACTGGAAGCCGATGTGCTAGGGTCTTGGTGGGCCCTGTGCAGCTCAGGGGCTGTGGAACCTGGTGGCAGCCTGTGTAGGTAGGCTTCACTGAAAAAAACCCAAAAAACGGCAAGCCTGATTCTTCCCCCTCCCTGGATCCTGCTTGCCTGATTGAGTTGTGTGGGGGCCTGGTGTTTCCCTCTGTGGTTGGGGGCGGGGGTACCAGTGCTGCCCTCTGCAGGTGCACCGCCCCCTGGACTGCCCAGGAAGGGTGTCAGCAGGTGGGTGCTGCTTGGGGGTCCCCCGCACAGCTCAGGGACTGCTTGGCCCACTGGCAGCTCATCCTCCATCCTCTCTCTCCCCCTCCCGCCAAATAGGCAGGTAAGGATTGGACCCCCACCCTTGTGTACATGCCATGGGGGTTTAGCTGAGTTTAATTCTCTCTAAATTGAAGCTGTGTTTTTAAAAACCCACCATTTAAATTTAGGGAGAACTAAACTGAATTAAACCCCGGTGTCATGTACAAGCAACCTAAGAGCTTTAGGTTCAAGCTTCAGCAGAAGAAATTTAGATGGCAGATTAGGAGGAACTTTCTGGCTAAAGGCAGTCAAACATTTCATAGATTTCATAGACATTAGGGCTGGAATGGACCTTGAAGATCATCAAGTCCAGCCCCCAACATTGTTACAGGCTACCTAGTGAAGTTGTGAAATCTTCATCTTTGGACATTTTCAAGTGTAGGTTGGACAGACACTTGGGTAGGATAGTTTAGGCAGGGAATATCCTGACTTAAGCAGGGGGCTGGGCTAAGTGACCTTGTAAGGTCCCTTCCATGTATGTATTACTAAAAGCATAAATGTCCCTCCATGCCCTCCAATGGCTACGTTTAGTATTGCTGAACTGTTTTGTCGTATGTCCTATATTGTAGGACTTAATGATGATTTTCCTTTAGCTCCAGTGCAATGGATTTCCAGAACTGTGATAATGTTGGGCTGGCCTCAGGCAAAAAAGATAGATCTCAGGCTATTTTAAATCCGGAAGAGAACCAGGGGCCAGCTGATCTTATTCAATTACTTTGATATACAACCCCACACAAGTATTTTTTCAACTACTATTAGTATCAATTTTAAATACAGAATTGTAAGGTGAGGGTTTGTTCTAATGAATCCCTTGAACAAGATGAGATAGAGCTATTGTCTGGGCAGCAGAGCAAAATTATTTTCAGTCACTAGAGGCTTCTTCCAGACTCAAGAGGCCATTTGCTAGAGCAGTGAAAAACAACACTGGGAAATAAACCTGTGCCACATCCTTTTACGCAAAATAGATGACCTCCTAATACTGTTTTTTCTTCTTCTTTTTTGTCTCTTTTTTTAATTGTGTGACACAGAAGGAGAAAATAGCTGTGATTATTTTCTTGGATAATAAACTAAACACACTCTTTGTACATGGTAGGGAAAAGTTCTCTCTAGACATAAAAAAATTAATTATTAAGAAGATAAATAAAAATAGCTTCTAACAAATCCCTTAGGGAGCCAGCTTAGTAATAAGGTAACTAACACACTCCAACCTGTCACTCAGCTTCGAATTGTCAGCTATATGCATATAGGAAAATAAACAGGAAATAGGTTATAGAAATGGTGGTTGTAAAAATTAATAGCACTTCAGTTGAAGTTATCTGAGTAATTTTCAGAAGGAGTGGGGCAGGCAGGATGGGAGAGGATCAGGAGGAAAAGATAGTCTATTACTGGTGGCCTAAACAAATACACAAACTGCTTGATATTGTTCCTTTATTCCTTGACAAGTTTTGCTCCTCTGAAAACAGACCAACAAGATTTTTAAGTGCTTGGATTAGCTAAACTGGTACTCATTAAACTGGTAAAAATGTTCTTCAAAATACCTTTTTTTTTTTAATGGGAAAATTAGGAAAAGAGCAGTGCAGGGGATTCTTCCATTCTAAGTGCAGGACTTTGCACCCTCCTTGTTGAACCTCATGAGTTTCCTTTGGACCCAATCCTCCAATTTGTCTAGGTCACTGCTTCCTAGCTCTTCCTGCCAGTCTGTCTACTACACCCCGTCCCCCGTATGGTGTCATCTGCGAACATGCTGAGGATGTAACCCATCCCATCTTCCAGATCATTAATACCCATGCTCAAATTTAAGATGAGACTTTCTTTTCTCCATGTTGAATGGAGATTAGAGTAAATATTGTTTCGGATTAGAGTAAATATGGTACTCCTTGTGCTGTTTTTTCCAAGACAGTTAAGACATTTGGTGCTGCTCTTAGCAGTGCAGTGCAGCTCCTGTGGACCAGCACAGGATGCTCAGAGCTTCACCCACTGCTGCCAGGACTCCCACAGGAAGAATCCTGGCACCCCTCCCACCCAGGGGTGGGTGCTGCTGATGGAAAGTTTAAAGGCAGGGGCAGCTTTCTAATCTGTGAAGCTTCATTCTTGATTATAAAGTGGCAGGTAAGAACAGGTTATTGTTCTGATATTCCCTTTCTCTGTCTATATCTCAGCATATGGTTACTGATCTCTTATGCTTGTTCTTGTTTGTATAATAAGTCTTTTTTCCAAAAACTCAGTTGTCTAATAAAAGTTATCCTACCTACTCAAAGAAGCTTGCTTGCCTATAACCATACTTAAGTATGATTCTTTTGGTAAAATCCTGTCTAGTAAGAGCTGGCAAGGCCTGGGTAAGGCAGGTATAGCTGAGGTGTCATAGGTGGTGACCTTTAAAGCTAATAATCTGTTGTCAGTGGTCAAGCAGCAGGTCAGGGGCGGGTGGCAGCACGGGGTTGGGCACAGGGGACATTGGCAATGCAGACTGCAGTGGCAGGCAGCTTCCTGCATGGCTCCACTGTTCCCTGCACTTCTGTGTCACACACTGGGCTGATATAAAAATCGCGGTTCATTTCTTTGGAGGCTCACGAATAATAATTCTTCAGGCACACATTGTTAGTGACACAAAGGATATATTTGCAAATAGGGTCAGAGTGAAGACAAAAGACCACACTCTGCCTGCGAGGAAAACCCTCAGCTGGCTTTTATCCCTCCTGTCCTGGGCACGTGTGCAGAAACAGGAACTCTTACAACTCATTTCCGGTTCATACAGACATACATGAAATGACGTCACGTCATCCGTCGCATGTGCATTATAATTAATTACTTAAGTATGCGGGGCGGATAGGCATATATGCATTAGCTAATTACGCATGCTTAGAAAGCTCTCCAGGTTACCAAAAGTTCAAACCCCTCTCTTTCCCAAGGACACAGCCAATTAAATCATAGCCTTTGTAGTTTACAAGAGTAGAGGCAGAGGAGTTTGAAGGTATGTGTGATTTAGTGTTACAAAGAGATAGTAAATTAGCGAGATGTCCTTGGTGGTGTTTCTTTTTATCAGGTACGAGATACAAACTGTGCAGTTCTAACAACACTCTATTCATTATACATTTTTAATAATATTTCTAACAATATCCCCCCTCAAGATGCTTTCTGCTCCTTACTACTCACTAGCCACTTTGGGGCCAAAGGAAAAGCCCTCCAAGGCCACCGGCCTCCGGCCTCTCGGAGCCCCCACAGGCTCAGCAGTTGGTAAGATTAAAAGTACTTGCAATTCTTTCCATTATGTCAACATACAAATTTGTCCCTAGGGGAGCAATTGGGGAAAGCGGGGGTATAGGCCAGCGACTAAGGCTGCTCAATCCTGCTTCTTTCACTATACAGATAACAACAAGGCACATTAAGATTCTCACTATATTTTCTTTTTTATGAGATCAAACACAGTCTAAATGTTTCCCTTTTTACTTTCTTGTCTAATTTTCTGAACTTTGATTAAGCCGTCTCAGGCGCACTTGGAGATCACTAGTAGGTTCACAGCTCTACTTGCTGGCTTCTTGTTCTGAAGACAACTCAGCTTCTGGAGTGAGCTCGTCTTGGGAGTTGATGTCTTCTGATGCTCGTGGATGTCGTTTCACACGGGTATGGTGTATCCAACGGTCATGGCCAGCAATCTTTACAGCGGTGTGGGTTGTTAGAAGTACCTGGAAAGGGCCACTCCACCTCTCAGTTAAAGGTTCCTTATTCTACCGTTGCACTAAAATCCAGTCTCCCGGGGAGAAGTCATGTACCGGTACGTCTAAAGGCAGACGCTGAAAGGAGGCTGCATACTTGTGAAGAGAAGACAAGACAGACTGCAAAGCAATAACATACATATGAAGCTCACTATTACTTAATTTAAAAGTTACATTTTCTCGCATTCTAGGGGGTAAGACTCGAGGCGGTTTGCCAAACATAATTTTATATGGGGTCAATTTGAGGCCTCGTCGGGGAGTGTTTCGAATGCAAGTAAGAGCTAGCGGCAATGCTTGAGGCCACTTAAGGTGTGTTTCAATACAGATTTTGGTGAGCAGAGTCTTTAAAGTCTTATTCATGCGTTCCATTTGTCCTGAACTCTGCGGTCTCCATGGTGTGTGTAGTTTCCAAGTGATTTTGAGAGTTTGCGCGACTTCTTGAACTACTTTTCCCATGAAGTGTTGTCCTTGAGCCGACTCAATGGACTCAGGTAGGGAATACCGGGGAATGATCTCCTGCAACAAATACTTCACTACTGTAACTGCAGTGGCAGTCCTGGTGGGCCAGGCCTCGACCCAACCAGAGAGCTGGTCTACCATGACAAGTAAAAACCCGTGATGTCCGGACCGTGGGAGCTCGGCAAAATCAATCTGCCTGTCTAGGGTACACTGCCCAGGGTCTACCTCCCATTGGCACAGGGGGTTTCCTTCGAGGGTTTACTTTCTGGCATGTGATGCACTCGGTAGCAATGCGCCGAGCTTCTACATATAGCCCTGGGGCTACTGCTTGGCGGATCACTAGATCACCCATAACCAAGCTTCCCATATGGGTTCTTGCATGGAGCTGTTGCAGCACCTCCCGAAGCAATGGCTTGGGTATCATGACCTTTTCTCTCGGTACTATCCACCACTTCTGGGAGTTCTTTTCTGCACAAGCTTTCTGTGCAAATTTATCTTTTTCAGGGGAATACTGCGGGACTAAATCCTGGACGTATGGCCATATGGCATGGGACATGGCCTGCCTGGATACTTCCTCCGCTTCTCCCCCAGTAAATGCGGCTTCCTTTGCTGCTGCATCAGCCTTTGCATTTCCAAGCTTATGTTTTTCCTCAGTAGCCTTCCCATGGGCCCGCACATGAATGACAGCTACCTCTTTAGGCTGGTGGAGTGCCTCTAGTAGCTTGATAATCTGGGGGCCATTAGCAATTTTATTCCCAGAGGCTGTAATGAAACCCCTTTCTTTCCACAATAGCCCGTGTGCATGGACTGTAGAAAAAGCATAGTGAGAGTCAGTGTATATATTAACTCGCTGGTCTGTCCCCAGCTGTAATGCTCGGGTGAGCGCAATGAGTTCCGTGGCTTGTGTCGACCATGAGCTCGGCAATGACTCCCTCCATACTACTTTATCCAAGGTTACCACTGCACATCCTGTTCGTCTTTTTCCATCGATGACAGAGCTGGAGCAGTCTACGAAGTATTCAGCATCTGGGTCTTCAATTGAGTCCTCAGCAAGGTCAGGCCGCACCTGTGTGGTTTGATTCAGGACCTCAAGGCAGTCATGCATCGGTTTCCCTGACTCCGGCAGCAAGGTTGCAGGGTTTAAGGCTGTAGTATGTTTGAAAGTAAGTCCTGGATTAGAGAGCAAAAATATCTCATACCGTGATTGTCTGGAGGGGTTAAGAAACTTCCCTCCCTCAGTCCCTAGGATCTGGGGAACTCCATGAGGGGTGAGTATTTCCATATCTGCACCCATGACTATCTTCTGGGCTTCTTCAACAACCACTGCTGTGGCTGCCACAGCCCGAAGACAGGCTGGCTACCCGAGTGCAACTGGATCTAGAACCTTTGAGTAATATCCCACGGGTCTCCAGGTTGGGCCCGATGGCTGTGTCAGCACCCCTGATGCAACCCCTCGATTCTCATGAACATACAGTCGATATGGCTTTTTACTATTTGGGATGGCCAGGGCAGGGGGCTGAATTAATGCTGCCTTAAGCAGATCAAAGGCATGCTGCATTTCTTTATTCCATTTCCATTTAGTGAGACTCTCCTTAGTCAGTGAGTCATACAGTGGTCTAGCCTTCCCACCATAATCTGGTATCCATAGTCGACAGAACCCAGTTAGCCCTAGGAATGCCCGCAGCTCCTTGGGTGACTTAGGTGGGGTTAGACCTTGGATTGCCTGTTTGCGATCTGCACTCAGGGCTCTGACTCCTTTTGAGAGCTTATATCCCAAAAATGTGACTTGAGGCTGACATATTTGGGCTTTCTCTCTAGAGACTTTATATCCTTTTTTCCTTAGAGTGTTTAGCAGTGACCTGGTGGCTTCCTTGCAAAGCTGCAAGTTTGGGCTTGCAACTAGCAGGTCATCCACATACTGGAGGAGAGTCACTGTGGGGTGTGATCCCTTCCACTCCTCCAAGTCCTTCTGAAGGGCAAGTCCGAAAATATGGGGGGCTGCTACGAATCCTTGTGGGAGAACTGTCCACATGAGTTGGGCTTTATGGAAAGTATCTGGATCCTCCCATTCAAAAGCAAACAGTTTTTGACTTTGTCGGTGAAGGGGAATGGAGAAGAAAGCATCTTTCAAATCTAGCACTGAAAATATTTCAGCTTCCCCCGGTACTTGTGTCAAAATCGTGTGAGGGTTCGGGACTACAGGATGGTCTGAAAGGACTTTCTTGTTTACTGCTCGTAGGTCTTGGACCAGTCTGTATGAGACCCCATCTGCCTTCGGCACTCCAGGAATGGGGGTGTTATAGGGTGAGGACCCTTCCACTAGCCATCCGCACCTCTTGTATTTCTCTATTAACGGCTTGAGTCCAGCTCTGGCCGCTCGGCTGAGTGGGTACTGCTTTACCCGAACGGGCCCCTCCCCATCCTTGAGTATGATCCTTACCAGGGAGACCGACTTAGCTCGTGCAGGGGTTCCAACAGCCCATACTGAAGGATCTACTCCAGTCATGTGACCTTCTGAACTTACTGCAGGACGCCGGTCCTCCAGGAGAGCTATCTGATAATTCGAGCTCTGCTTGACAGGTAGCTGGACCACCATCTGATCGTCTCTGGAAAAGATCTCAGCTTGCAATTTTGTGAGTAAGTCCCGCCCAAGGAGTGCAACCGGGCAACTTGGTGAATATACAAAGGAGTGCTCGAGCAAATGGTCCCCCACTTTGGTGAGGAGTGGTTTACAAACAGGGAGTCGGGTTTGCGTTCCCTCAATTTTTTCCACAAGTACATGCTGTTCACTAGTTCTTGCACAGGGGGGTTTTTCTGGAATCATTGAAAATGTAGCCCCAGTATCTACCAAGGCTTCAAAGTTTTTGTCACCAATCCTAATGGTTACCATGGGATCTTCTCGGGCTCCAACCCGAAGGGTAGTGGTCTTAGATCCCCGTCCCTTTCATTCTGTGTCCTCACCCTTTTCTTCTGCTCGCATGAGGTGACCTCTCGGTTCCCCCTCTCTCTTCTCCTTCAACTTTGGGCATTCCCTCTTCCAGTGTCCTTTCTCTTTGCAATAAGCACAAACGTCTGCTCCCACTCTTTCTCCCTTCCCCTTCTGTATCCCAGCCTTTCCAGGGTTACTTCTAGTTATAGCAGCTGCTAGTGCTGCCATCTGTCACTAAGCCTTTTTATCTTCTTTGCGCTCTTGCACTTGCTCACGATTCCCATATACCTTATATGCAATTTCCACTAGCTCTGAAATTGGTTTCCCAGCACCTCCCTCAGTTTTCTGTAACTTCTTATGGATATCAGCAGCGGATTGACTAATAAACATAAGATTTATCATGCGTTGATTATCTGGGGCTTCTGGGTCTAAGTCTGAAAACCTGTGAAACGCCTCATACAGCCTCCCGAGGAAAGCTGAGGGATCCTCCTCTCTTCCCTGTTTCACTTCATACAACTTAGACAGATTAGTAACCCGAGGCACTGCCTTTCCTATTGCTTCCACTATAATCCCCAGATACCGTGCACTCAGCTCTCTTCCTTCTGCAGTATGATTATCCCATCTCGACTTCTCAACAGGGCAGGTATCACGCAGGGTACGACCAGCAGCCCCCTCTGCCTCAACTCTGGCTGCTGCAATACGCTCTGCCATCCCCAACACTAATCTCCTTTCCTCCGGGGTCAGGAGGGTCTGGAGCATCATCTGGACATCAGCCCAAGTGGGTCGATGAGTCTGCCCAATAGATCGAAACAGGTCCCTCATCTTTTCAGGGTCTTCACGAAAAGAGGTGCTCTGATTCTTCCAGTTAAATAATTCTGAAGTACTAAATGGGGTGTAGACAAAAGTTGCATTGCCCCCGTCTCCAATAACCTCTCGCATCGGGCAGTTCAGCACCGGCTGTGACTCTACAGGCTTGCGCAAATAATAGCCCTTATTCCCTGATTCAGATGGGGCACTTGGCTGAGGCTCACACTCTAAATTATTAGGTATGCTTTGATACACCGGTGGTGGTCTCCCTGAGGGAGGGAGCGGTGGTGCAGAGGGACTGGATTCCGAGGAGTCTGACTCATCTTCACTACTTGACAGGGCAACTGGAGAGTGGGTCCGATACTCAGCCAATTCAGAATTCCCCCCCCACCCATTAGACTCAGGGAGTACAGGCGGTTCTCCTCGAGTCTTTCCTTTAACAACTATCACATGAGACTTTACTAAGTATTCCTTAATCCAAGGTGGTTGATTTTGAACCACCCACAACCAACAATCAATATAAGGAAACTGATTCCAATACCCGTTCTGCATAACTATTTCATGGATAGCTATCACTTCTTTTACCACAAAGGATCCTTTCGGGGTCTAGTGGACCCCAAATGTTGGCCACTCAAGTTGACAAAACTTAATTAAATCACCTTTTTTTCATTTTTACTCCGTAATCTGCTGGCTTTGCGAACTTATTAAAATGAAGTAAGATGAATTTTAAGGGCGTATTCGAGTTTTCTACACGAGAGCGACTCGTACCTATTTGCCCACAAGAGTGCGCCCAAAGCACACCAAATACCAAAAGACCCGTAACAACAGATGGTTTACTGAAAGCTGAGCCAAAAAAGTTCCCCAGCGATCATTTACCCCCTTTGTTTTGGATCCAGAACCAAATTGGGCAAAGGGAATTCGTATACTCACTCAGATACCCCAGAGATCTCGATCAAAATACCGAAATGTGTGCCTGATGACTCCAGAAACTGAGAATTTGCACAGGAGCCTTTAACTACCCGGATATCCCGACTCACATCTCAAGCCCCCCTGGGCGAGCCCAAAAAGGTGGCTCGGTGCGCACTCCCCGTGGTGGCAGAGACGATCTTGTCACTGAATTCCGGGGTCGTCCAAAAGATCTCCTGGCTGGCTCGCCAGAAATTGATATAAAAATTGCGGTTTGTTTCTTTGGAGGCTCACTAATAATAATTCTTCAGGCACACATTGTTAGTAACACAAAGGATATATTTGCAAATAGGGTCAGAGTGAAGACAAAAGACCACACTCTGCCCGCGAGGAAAACTCTCAGCTGGCTTTTATCCCTCCTGTCCTGGGCACGTGTGCAGAAACAGGAACTCTTACAACTCATTTCCGGTTCATACAAACATACATGAAATGACGTCACGTCATCCGTCGCATGTGCATTATAATTAACTACTTAAGTATGCGGGGCGGATAGGCATATATGCATTAGCTAATTACGCATGCTTAGAAAGCTCTCCAGGTTACCAAAAGTTCAAACCCCTCTCTTTCCCAAGGACACAGCCAATTAAATCACAGCCTTTGTAGTTTACAAGAGTAGAGGCAGAGGAGTTTGAAGGTATGTGTGATTTAGTGTTACAAAGAGATAGTAAATTAGCGAGATGTCCTTGGTGGTGTTTCTTTTTATCAGGTACGAGATACAAACTGTGCAGTTCTAACAACACTCTATTCATTATACATTTTTAATAATATTTCTAACAGGGCTATGGATCCCCTGGGGGAGGGCAGCAGGGTGGGAAGTACCAGCTGGAAGCATGCAGCATACAGCCCTACCCAAGTGCACAGATCTGGGGGGGCACACAGGTTCCCCCTGCTCCCTGGGAGTGTGTGCAGTGCACCCCCCTGCCCAAACCCACAATGGTCAGCCTGCCCCATGCACAAATCTTGCGGGGGTAGGCCCCTCCTGGCCCCCAGGATAACACACAGTGGTGGGGAGCTGGCTCCACCCCCTAGACAAGCTGCCTACAACCCTGTCCTGCTTCCTGCCAGGGCCTTGTTGCTGCACACTGTGGCCCCGGGCCCCAAGCCCCAGGTATTGCCTGACTGGGCTGCAGCCCCAGCCCCAGCCCCAGCCCCAGCCCTGCTTAACTCCCTTGCTCCCTATGGGGGCCTCAGTCCCCCTGCTACAGCTTATCTGGTGGAGCTGCTCTTGCACATGCCACCCCTAAACTCACCACCTTCCTCCCATTCCCTCCCAGCCCCCCGCAGGCTGGAACTCTGCCAGCCAGCAGAGAGGTCATCATACAGCTGCAAAACTGTGGGTAAAATGAGAAATCCATATTTGCCTCTGGTAAAAAGTAAAATCCATGGTTTACTCCCTTTTTCCGTGGGAAACAGAAAACCCAGATCCCTGGTGATGAAGACCCAGAATCCAGCTATCTCACTGCTTGGAGAAGTGATCTAACCAATGAGCATTATGGAAAAACTGGCACTGTCAGCACCACACTTTCACTATTTTTGAATGAAAGTGGCCCTGAATGCCAAAAATAATATCAGTCTATGTGTGCTCTTGTGTGAGCATAATAATTGCATTGGGCCCATAATCAAGTGTATGTGCAGCTTTCCTGCTTCACGAATTCCAAAAGCCACAGGAGGAAAATAGATGTTGTTATCCTCCGCTCAGCCAAACTGGCATACTGAAATGTACGTCTTAACTAGGGTTTCTGTTGAAAACTGAAAAAGCAGAGGGATATATGATACATAAGTGCCAGATTCTGTTCCATATATTAAGATGGTTTAGGCACCTAAGTGCAATTTTATTCTACCTGCTTGAGATTTTTAAAAGATGTGGGGGGAGATTTCTTCCTTTTTGCTTTCTATGTAATTGAATTTTAAGGGTCGGAGGGCAGTGCAGTACAAAACTAGATGCATTACTGTATGTTCAGCATTGAACAGAGAGAACAGAGTCATAGCTAGGTGCCTAAGTCCACTTAGATACCTCATTAGTCAAATGGAATGACTCCCTAGGGTTAAAGGAAATGGTTATGAAAAAACTATTTGGATTTAAAAGTCTATGTCCATCTGTGTCCACTTATAAGCATCTGAACTCTTTTCTGAATTACAGTTCTTTTTGCCCTACCACAGTATTACTGAAGAGAGTGGTAACAGGCTAGGCCAACACTAAATGTTTCAGAAGCCTTTCCCTAATAGCTACATCAACATTGTATAAATCTCATTTAGTTCTTTGGAGAAATATTACAATAAGTAGGCTCAGAATTTGATTAATTGGCATTAAAGGGGGTCCTGAGGGCAATCACATTCACTAACCCCAATAAATCCCTTTATGATTTACAGAAGCTTGGACACAGAATATTGCAAAAGTTTTCAAGGTAAGGCTGCTCAGAAAAATATAGTGCTTTGCAAAAAAAGTTTGAGCAGAAAATATTGTTCTTAAGAAAAATGAAAATCAGAAAGCAAATTTTGAGCACTGGAGAACTAAATACTGAAAATGCTTTGGTGCAAAAGAAACATTTGTGGCAGAGAACTGCAGTATTTTTAGCAGAACTTTTTTTTTTTTGCTTTTTACTTCTTTTCATAGTTTCCTTGTTTTATAGATGTTAGGGGCTGGAAGGAACCTTACAAGATCTTTGGGCCCAGCCCTCCCTTCACTTGGGCAGGAAAAAATGCTGTGGTCAGCTGATCCCAGCCAGGTGGGCATCAGGTTGCTTTCTGAAGATCATCAGGGTAGGGGACTGTTCCTCTTCTGTGGGGAACCTGTTCCAGACACTTGGCACTTGAACTGTAAAGAAGTTTTGCCTTATGTCCAATCTGAAGTGATCTATCAGTTTGCGCCCATTGTTTCTTATCTTCCCATGAGGTGCCTTGGTGAACAGATGCTCCCCCAGGCCCTGATGCACACCTCTAATATACTTAAAGGCTGCCACTAACTCTCCTCTGAGTCTTTTCTTCTCTAGGCTGAACAGTCTCACGTCTTTCAGCCTCTCTTCATATGACCTCCTCTCCAGACCTCTGAGAGAAAGCAAGGGCTTTCTCTTAGTGGTTTGGCTTTGTTGAACACCAAATTTGCTATCGAAAAAAAAGATTCAATAGACATTCTTAAATTAGCCCTGGCTAAGGCTCTTCTTGGAATCTTATCTGAATATTAAGGCCTACGTTATCTAAACTGTTGAAAAAGAGAGACAGAGAAAGAAACATGGATATACAGACAGAGAGAAATCAGGTGAAAAAAAATATTTTCAAAGACCTAATACATGAGAGAGTCAGTCCCAGTGGAGGTACAAAAGAAATTACATGCTCATAATTCAAGGTGTGGCTTCTTTATTCACTCAGTGCACTCTTCTCTGAAGCACAGGTGAGTTTTAAACCATGATTATAATAAAATGCTTTCAATATCTAGTTGTTCTCTAAATGGAAGTCCAACTTATGCAGTCAATTCCATGTGGTCTATTTAAGCGCAGACTGGGTACAAAATATTTGCTTCAGTGAAATGAGTACAGAAATCAGATGTAAAATCATTTTATATCTATTTAGTATTAGTAAAGATCAGTGCAAAGGGTGCAAGCTAAAGAAGAAGGCTGAGCATCGTGGTGAGTGTTTTTTGTTTTAGAATGTGATTTCTGTGGACTAAGACCATCAATTACCATTTAGAGGTGACCTTCTCAATATAATGTGTGGGGGCTATGTAGCAATCTCTACTGAATTTAGGCTAGTTCTATGTCTGAAGAAAGTAGTGAACTGATAATTAAAAACTAATGAGTGCTGCAGGAAAATGATAGTTAAATGGACAGCTTAAATTCTCACACATGGTCAGGCTTTCAGTCTAATACATGGTAATTAGTAAGAATTGTATTATGGACACATAAATGTCATTGAATTAAAGCTGGATAATGTAGACGAAGATAACTCATATTAAACTTTGATATGGGATCATAAATTCCTGTGGTGCTGAAATCGAAGTGTGAACTGAAGAGAAACTGTTCCTGTAATGCTGCCTAACATACATCCTTCTTTGAATACGATTTTTAAATATTTTGGGAGAGGATAAGCAGGGTCTGTGCTTTGGGTGCAGTGGGTTTGAATGGCTTGTTTGTGTTCATTGTGGACTAGCAAAAGATCTTTGTAGTTTCTATTTGTATTTGGTATGAATGCCCCCCTAATTATAAACCCATACAAAATATTACCTGGAGTTATGAAAATGTGCAGTGTGAAATAGTTATGAAAATGTGGAGTGAAAAAGCCCCAGTGTGATAGATGGTAGCGCGATAAGTGCATTTCTTATTTTCCCCTTATTCATCCAGACTAACAATAAAAAGCATGACTTTCTTGCTTTTTCAGATGGGGATTACAAGGGGAGCAGTGGCAAGTGGGAACTACACGGCTGTGACACACTTCTTCTTCGAACCTTTCTCCAATGCCTTGGAGGTCCAAGTTGTCCTTTTCTTTCTGGTTTTGCTTATGTACATTTCCACATTGGTGGGAAACCTCGTCATCATCATGATCAGTGTAGTTGACCCAGCCCTTCACTCCCCCATGTACTTCTTCCTGAGGAACTTGTCCTTTCTGGAAATCGCTTACACCTCTTCCTCCATTCCAAAGTTCCTGGTGGACTCCTTTGCACATGACAAGAGCATCTCTTTTGTGGGTTGTGCCATGCAGATGTACTTTTTTGGCCTCCTGGGAATCACAGAATGCTGCCTGCTGGCTGCGATGGCATATGACCGTTATGTGGCTGTTTGTCATCCTCTCAGGTACACAACCATGATAAATCACACTGTCTGCCTCCAGCTATCAGGTGCGTGCTGGTTCATGGGGGTGTTGGTGAATGCATGGCAGACGACTTTCGTATTCACTCTGCCTTTCTGTGGCCCCAATATCATTAACCACTTCTTCTGTGACCAGATCCCAGTACTGAAGTTGGCCTGTGTGGATACTTTCAGGATTGAAGTTCATATCTATGTCATTGCTGTTGTCTTCATCCTGGTGCCCTTCTTACTTATACTCGTGTCCTATGCCTGGATCCTCCATGCCATCTTCAACATGCCTTCTACTGAGGGCAGGAAAAAAACCTTTTCCACCTGCTTCTCCCACCTCCTTGTGGTCACTCTATTTTATGTTCCTGCCATAGTGACTTATCTGATGCCGAAATCCAGCCATTCCCACAATTCCAACAAAATGCTTTCTCTCTTCTACTCTGTGATGTCACCAATGATGAACCCTTTAATCTATAGCTTGAGGAACAAGGAGGTAAAGCAGGCCTTGAGAAGGCTGATATCAAGAAAGAGGTCCTTGAAATAATTTGCCAGTAACTTATAATCAATATATTTTCCTGAGTATTGAAAATAGTGCATGTGGTATTCATTCACCAAGGGGAATGGAATCTCCCCATAGTTTGAGGAGATGCACAGGCAAAAAAAGTTGTAAGAGGCAACCTCACTGAGGAACGAAGAAACTTTTTTTAAATGGAAAAGAAAGCTGTGACAGAACTTCCCAATGGATGATTTGCTTCCAAACTATATGAAAGATTTAGGTTAAAAATCATGAGCATCAGGCTTTATTTTCTGATGTTTTAAAAATATTTTTCCCTTCTTTCCCTTTCCCCAAGTTAAAATTAAACCATCTGTTGTGTTTAAGAAAGCTGTGCTTAGGCATAACTATCCAGCATCAAAGTGTCAGAGGGGAGGACCTGCAGATCCATTGAGAACAATCATATGGCATCTGCATCCATCTGACAGTGAGAGAATTGTGTTTTGGAGCCGTGGAGAGGTGCAGGCTTCAGGCTTAAGATCTGGCTTGGATTCACTTTAAGGAGATCAGAAGAAAGGGCCAAAATGCAGCTAGACTTGAATGGAAAGTTTTTAGTTACTTTCTTTTTAATCTTCTCTTTTTGCCTCATTTTTTCCTGTCTTTTATTCTCCCATGCTGCCTAGTTTTTATTCTTTTTATCCTGCTTTTTGCATGTTCTCTCTTTTACTTTTAAATTATTTGCTACCTTTTCCAGTTTCAAGCTTCTTTTATTTTCTCCCCCCCTTTTCCTTTTCTTTACCTACCTTTCTTTCAAATTAAATGTCCTTTTCCCATTCTTTTGCTTTTTAAGCCCATGCTGTGATATACTCCAGCTAAGGGTCTTTGCCAAAAATATAATTCTGTTATAACCTATGAGCCATTCTTGTCAGTTGGTTTACTCTACAATGACGCCAAAGTGACTGTTTCCCTTTATATTTTATTTTACTCTGGTTTTTTTTCCTTTCACCACCCAACTGTAATCATTTTGCTTTCTAAACACATAATTTTATTCACTGTATAGAAAAATTAGAACACTGATATTGTTAATAACTTATTTACTGCTTTGATTAAAATATTTATTCCACAGTGTTTATCATTTTTTCAATTAAAAATGCAAAAAACACTGCTATATGTTGCCTTCCTTTTTTATGATAATGTCCTCTTTGGTGGTCAGAAAAGTACAATGAAGAAAAGGGGAGCTGCCTCTGTCCCCCAAACTGGGCTTAAAAAATTCAATCTAGTTTAGTAAGTCAGGCTGTGGATGAAGCCTTGCAATGGATTGCCCCCCAAAATGAGTTTAACATTGGGTGCATCTAAGCTACTCAACTTGGTTTCAAACATTTTCCTGTTTGCAGTACGAACAGTGGTCTGGTCATGATGCTGGGACCAGTCTTGGCTTTCAAGGACTGGGGACTGGTCCCCAACTCCATGGGTAAGTGCCAAAATGACCATGGGCAAGTTGTATTACTCTCTCTAGATCCTGTCCAAAAAAGGATGTTGGCACTTAAAAACCCACCCTGGTAACTTTAGGCAATTAAGCCCAAAATTGCAATCTAAATGACCCTCACCCAGAGGCCTCCTAATGATGTAGGTGCCTAGCTCTACCCTGCTAGTCTGTATTTCTGCTTCTTTGCATGCCAGAAATTCCCTACCATAGAAGATAATTGATCACTTCTGTCTTGCTGCTGGGTGATCTCGAATGCAACCTGCCCACAGGGTACACAGTCTCCAAACCCAAAGACACTTCTGGGATCTTCAGAAAGTTGCATACTTGAAAAGGAGATACTCATAGGAGACCTGTACACAGCAGTGGACAAGCAAGCAATGGCTGGTCTTATAGGGAGCTCTAGGTTATAAAGGTAGTTGCTTCTACAAAATGCTCTAGAACACCTTCACTGCTGGTCAAAAGGTGTAAAAGGTGGGGGGGGGGTACCAGGAAAACTGAACCATGGGTAGTCAAACTGAGTAGAGCTTCTTCCTAGGCTATGATTCAGCCTGATTGCTTGACTACCTCTAGCCAGGTCCTGGGGCTAGCTCTACCCTAGCTGGGCATAGGTGGCCATCATAGAGGACAGTCCGGGTATCCTCTTCCTCTATTGTTATGAAACTGGATGCCTTTATGTCCTGTATTTTTCTCTTGAAGAGAAAAATAGAGGACATACAGGCATCAGGTTTCATATCAACAGAGGACAGAGGATAGAGGAGCAGAAAACCAGATTGTCCTCTATGATGGCTACCCCAGCTGGGCATCATTACATCAGACAGTTCAAAGCAATTGGCACTTCTCATACTCATCTGGGGAGATCTCAGTGGTATCTCCACATCATTCAGCAGACAGGATGAATACACATATGCCAGCACTTGACCCTGGTCATGCTTACCCAGCACCCCATGTATAGTAAGTGAAACCAGCTGACAGCAAGTCTATGCAGAAAAACACACAGAAGCAAAGGCACAGCTCAGACACCGCCAATGGAAGGCAGGGCATGCACACACAGGCAGCATCCACACACAGCCCTAAAACATGGTCCTCCCCTTCAGTTTCCTATAGTTGCAGCAGGAAGGAAGACACCAGATGCCTTAAATTTTGAAAGATTCCCCTTATTGTCAACCCACAGTATATCAAGGGTGCTTCCTCTCTTCTAGCAGGTGTATAGCCTTGCATTTAGGCATTGTTCAAGAGACTTATGAGGGCTCCCTTCCTTTGGTAGTAGAAAAGGCATGTTTTCTTTTGTAGCAGGAGAGAAAGGGCTGCCATGGACCTGGATTGCTGTTGCCATCAACAAGTGTCTGCTCGGAATCACAGACTCTGCTGCTAGGCAGAGTACACATACTTAGGAGGACTCCCAGCATTTGTTCTGGTGTTTGTGGGTTCAGTTTTCAGGAGCAAGTTATGTTCTATTAAAACAAAAAACTAAAACAGAGGGGTAAAACTTGGAGACAGCTCTACAGTATGACTGTTTTGAGTTTGGATTCTAATCCACTGTCCACAGCTAATTTTGTCCAACCAATGTAATTCCATTTGTGCAAGTTTCTTAAAGGGCCAATACCCTTACAACCTCTGCCACATTTTCCCTGTGTGTCTTGCCTTCTCCCAGCCTTCTGCCATCCACTCCAAGATTCTTCCTTGGCTCCACAGGTCAAACTCCCAAAATACCCACCTAGATATGTGTTGGGGGACATGCCAGTTATGAGGGAGAGACCTATTTCACCCACGGATCATGCAAGCAGAAGTACAATCATCTACACAGACCTCAGCAGGTGAGCCACTCCAAAAGTATGTTCCAAGTGAGTTGGCAGGTTGAGATAGCACACTAGAGAGGCATGGCAGGGGAGGAAGGAGTACACAGCAGGAGAGGTATACTTCACAAGTCAGTCATCTTATTGTGACTAGCCTCTACAACCAGCCTATAGATAAAGCCCTGGGTCAGAACTGCTATGCTGGGAAACAACAAAGAGTAGATTCAGAGACCCAGCTTGCCTGCACCCTACTACACTGATAGGCAGACAGGTGATTAACTCAATTTGTCCAGATAACTCTGAATCCTAGCCCTACCCTCCAATGTATCTACTATAACCTTGAGCTTGGTGTTATCTTCAAACTTGTTGAGAGTACATCCTATCCTATCCCACAGATCATTAATGGCCATGCTCAGATCTAAGATGAGGCTTTCTTTTCTTCATGATGAATGGGGTAAAGGACCTCCTTTTGGACTAGAGTAAATATGGTACTCTTTGTGTTGATATTTTCCAAGACACTTAAGACACTTGGTGCTGTGCTTAGTTGTGCAGTGCAGCTCCTGTGGACCAGCACAAGATGCTCAGAGCTTCCCTCACTGCTGCCAGGACTCCCACAGAAGGAATCCTTGGCACCCCCTCCTAGTCAGTGCCTTGGAGTGGGTGTCAGACTCACAACAGCTTAGTTACACTGAATGGGCAAATAAGAAATTATTAGGCCTGGGTGAAGTGGCTAGTATTCGCTAGTGGCTAGTATCTGGATTCGGTGGACAGTGATTCGATTCAGTGATTTGAATCACTGTTCTGATTCGATTCAGCCACATCTGATTCCAAGATTCGGAAGCTGCCAAATCTCTGAATCTCCAAATCAGCCAGGTCAGATCCACCCCCCGCCCCTTTCCCAGCTCAGCAATGGCTGCCCCATACACCCCAGCTCTCAGCACTTGGGAGAAAAAAAGCCCCGGCTCAGCAGGTGTTTCCGGGCAGGGGATGATCCCCGCTGCCCCATGCTGCATGGGGGGCTCTGCATGAGCCCCTGAACCCCCCCCTCCACTCCCCCAGCCCCCTCCTGGGTGCCCCGCATGGGCCAGCTCCAGCCCTTTAAGTAAAAAAAACAAACCCTAAGAAACCACGGGACTCACCTCTCCTGATGGTGGGGGACGATCCCCACTGCCCTCTGCCACATGGGGGGCTGTGCAAGAGCCCTCCAAGCCCCAAGGCTGCACCAGGTCCCAGGGCTTTTCTCAGCTATTTTTTTTTCCTTAAAGGGTCAGAGCCCCAGGAAGCGGGGCAGCCATATGGGGGGGCAAGGGAGCAGGATGGGGGTCGAGGGTGCTTGTGCAGAGCCCCCCATGCAGCGTGGTGTAGTGGGGGACAGTGGGGATCGCCCCCTGCCCAGCAGCACCCAGTGAGCACCGGGGCTTTTTTAAACAGTAGGGTGGGCAGGGGCAGTCATGGCAGGACTGGGGGAGTGGACGGGGGTTGGAGGAGGGTTTGGGGGGGAGCTGGCAGGGGTCCCCCCATGGTTCCCTCCCTCCTCCTACAGCTCCTCTTCCCTACCCCTAGTACTTACAAGCTCTGAGTGGCTGCAGCTCCCTGCTGCAGCCACTGGGGACTTCCCCAATCATCAAAACTCTCTGAATCTTTGCCAAAGATTTGGAGACCTTTGAATCAATTTGGACCTTTAAATTTGATCTGATTTGGAGACCTTTGAATCAATTTGGACCCCTGATTTGATTCGGATTCAGAGATTTGGCCAGCAAATTGGGCCGAATGTCCTGGAAAGTGAATCACCACCCAAAGCTTCGCACAGCCCTAGAAATTATACATAAGACTTGCCTAGTCTTTCAGGATGCAGAGAAAGCTGCAGGCCCTCAGGCGGTGGACTGAATAAAGCAGACTGGTGGGAGAAATTGCAGGTGGCTCTGATGGAAAGGTCAGAGGCAGGGGCTGCTTTCTAATCTGTGAAGCTGAACAGAATCTGCATTCTTGACTATAAAATGCCAGGTAAGAACAGGCTATTATTCTGATATTTCCTTTTCTTTCTCTCTTTGTCTGTATCTCGGTATATTTTTTATGTTTGTTCTTGTTTGTTAGTAAGTCTTTTTTCTTTTATAACCCAGTTATTATCAGTTATAACTATATTTGTTGAGCATATAACTTCATAGGCAGGGCTTTTCCAAGGAAGTGGGCCTCTCTCTTTTCTAAGTGTTTGACCATACAAGAGTATGATTCTTTTGGCTGGCAAAATTTCCTCTGGTAAGAGCTTGCAAGGCCTGGGTAAGGCAGGTATAGTTAAGTAATGACTTTTCAAGCTAATCTGTTGTCAGTGGTCAAGCAACAGGTGGCAGGAAGGTTTTAGGGCTGGTGTGGGAGTACCTTCAGGGCATCTCTCAAAGGTGCACCTGACCACACCTGGGTTGGGGAATGTCACTATGTGATAACTCAAAAAAATAAGACCCTACCTCAGAAGAAGAAAAGAAAAAAGATGATGAAGAAAAAAATATCATAGTGGGAAAGTACCTAGGGCAATTACACACTCTGTTCTTAAGAAAACTAAATGGAATAGAGTTTTCAAATCCATGCGGTGTATGAAAATGCTGCCCTGAAGTACATAAAGTTCCGTAGGCCTAAATAATGATGGTGATGAATTGCCTACAGTCCAGACCTTTATCCCATAGAATGGTAATAATTCCATACTTCTCAGGCCTTCCTGGGATCTCCAGTACTATCATTACAGTTTTGGATGGAAAGTTGTATTTGTTGCATGTAGTTATAGATCTTTGTTTTTTCAAGCCACTCGCCTTCATCTTTCTGCCTCCTGCATTTGATCTCCATTGTTCTTTTGTCTCAGGAAACTCCATTCTGAGCTTCCCAGAAAAGCAACAGAAATCTTCAAGTACTTCAGGTTTTGCTGAGAAATGGTTTTACTTCGTGTGGATTTTAGGCATTCTGAAGCCTCAGCAGGATCTTGCTAAATATCTGGTTAGCATGCACCTTGGTAACCGGAAGCTCAAAAAATAACTTTGAGTCAGTAGCATAATCAGAAGATTTCAGCCTAGAATTTGCAGCTTCCTACTGGAGAATTTATTCTTAGAAAGCCAGATCCTAAAAATTGAAAAGGCTTCAATTGACTTTGAACCAGACCTTTAGGACCAAGACAATATATTGCTAATTTTAAGATCATATGTTTGTAGTAGCTCCCCTCCCACAGATCTTCCATGGCTCCCAGCTCTACCTCTCCTCTTCCTCCTGACTCCCCACTCACCAGCAGCTGTCTAGCTCTATGTCACATTGGGGCAGTTGAGTTTGGGAAGATAGATCATCAGGGGAGGGGTGGTAGATACTGAGAGCAGTGCATCCTGGGGGACCAGAGGACCACATATTGCAAGTGGTGGCCCCTTAGAGCAACCTGATGTTACCACAACGAATTGTGGTAACATCTACTGGATATACTCCTTGTTCAAGAAGTGTATCAGAGATGCTCAGATGGCATTTAGCATGAAATTTCCCATTTTAATGTGCAGACAGATGTACTTTAAGTGCCCTTACTATCGCCTAAGGGTAATGTGCAACACTATGTTTAAGTAGAAAATAAGTGGCAGTTGTCATTACCTTACTACTTCTATAGAAGAGACCTCCTGGAAAAGACAAACCCAGGATTTTCAAAGTGGGGGGCGGGGGGTGGAGGGGAGGATTATTGTGTTCAGAGAAAGGGAATGAAATTCCAGTGCATTGGTGCATTGGTAGAAGCAAAATTCAAGGTCTTGTACTTTCCTTTCAGAAAATAAAACTCCTGTGTGTGCAATACTCAGCATTCTCCATGTCTCAGTTACCATGTCATGTTGTCTTATGGGAAATCAGCTGACACTGTCTGCTATCAAATATCTTGTTTTATATCCCTTTGCACAAAACATCTAACTTTACATAGGAGTGTGGAACAGGCATCCATTGCTTTTCAGATTAATCTGTGCCCTTCAAGACAGAATTCGTATCCACTTGCATTGATACAAGTCCATTTTGTCTTGCAGAATCATTGAATAAATTGAATGAAATTGCATAAACAGTACTGGAAAGTATAAGATTTCATAGCAGCCTACAAGCCTCTGACAAATTAGGTTTTCACCTAGGAAAGCTTTTGACTTTTTAAATTAGTTAGTGTCTCCAGTGCCACCCTGCCCTGCCCTTCCAGCTGAATATGGGTATACAACTCCTGTTAATGGGCATCTATGAACATCTCAGACTGAAATGGCACCAGAAAAGGAATAATGTCATTCATTGTTAAGTGTCTTAAGAGCAGGGCAGACAGTCTAGAAAAGTGAAATGTTAATGCTATAGGATAATAAATAGACCAAGTAAAAGGGGAAGACACCCATTGATGGTAGTGAAATTACTCCTTACTTAAGTCTATATGAATGGACACATTTATACGAGACATTTACTGCAGAGTAGACTATTTATTTACACAGCAAACATTTCACACCTACACCTGTGGCCCTATTAGGCTAGAGTAAACTAATAAACTCTGCAGCTGGATAGCACTTGGAAATACAAGTACTATCCTGCTGTGGAGTTTTTTT
>JAVSML010024020.1:127030-143970 GCA_038503035.1 Crocodylus rhombifer | reverse complement strand
AAAGATTTGGGGAAAAGACAGAATGGAGGACAAAAGGCAGGTTTGTAATGTGGAATGGGTATTATATGTTCATCTTTCTGTAATTGTTGTTATGCTGTTTGTTGATTATTTGTGTAAAAAGGGGAACTTGGTGAATATCTGACAAACTATGCTACCTGGAAATTTTCAGGGAAAAATATTAGTTGAAGAATTTGTAAATGCGCAGAAAATAATAATAAGATTGCAACTATATCATGTCAAACCAGTGTCATCTCCTTGTTTGACAGGGTCAACGTCCTCTAGGGGGGCAAGATATAAATAATAAATTTGATATAGCCTGACTTTAATAGGCCTTTTGGTACTATCCCAAAATGTATTATCATAAGCAAACTAGAAAAATATATTCTGGATAAAAACACTTCAAAATGGGCATGCAACCGTTCATGCTCAAATTGGGGGGAGTTTCATGTGTGGCCATCAAAGGATTTGTCCTCTCTGTGATATTTCCTTTGTTGACATGCATGCTAAAAGAGAGAATAAATGTATAACATTATATCACATTGCTTATCTAATGGTACATCTCAGATTAATGCTTTATACTTTTTGGAAAATTAGATACCTTTAGGTAATTAACTGGCATAATAAAGCTGGCATTTTGTTTTGCCCGGTCACTACCCTAATTAGTGGACTGTTTCCCTCCCCTCCCCATGTCTTAATCTCCAGCATTTTTCCCAGAGAAACAAGTCCAGTAGTTATTCTGTTTTACTCAGTGCTGAAGAGACTTTAAAAAGAGTACTGTATGAGGTTTAAAGCAATTTACTTTAAAGAAGACTTTTAGTGGAGGATTTTGAATATAGGTTAGTTCAGGGTTGGGCAAAATACTGTCTGTTGGCCTGATTCATCCCACAGTAGGTCAGTTTCCCCCACCCCAGCCCAGGCACAGTGGGAAGCAGGGGTTGTGGCACATACAGCTGGTCCCACTGCCTCTGGGCATGCAGCTCTGCTAAGGCAGGATGGCAGCTGGACAGCCACACTCCATTTCCCAGCAGCCCCAGTGTTGGCTCCTTCCAGCTGCTGCTGCCAGACCCAGCCCTGCTGCCTGGGTACCCCAGCCCACCTGCATTGCAGCCACTGCCATGGCCAGCACCCGTGTAGGCAGGGCACACACCTGGGAAGTTGGGATTGAACTGTAGGTGGTAGAGAGCAAGATGGGCAGGTAGGCTAGGTCCCAGATACAGCTCCCTGTCTCCTCAGACACTTTTCCTGTCTGCCTGGCTGTGTGCTCTGCCTGCATGAGTCCCAGCTGGTCTCCATGGGTACTCCAGGATCTCTGGGCACTGACAGTGTGGGGCCAGGCTGGGACAGAGCTGCGATCCACACCCTTGCATGTCCTTGCCCACAGAACTGGCACCCATGACAGAGGGATGAATGCAGCAGATCATGGCTCTGCCCCAGCCCCTGCTTTCCATTGTCATCACCCCGCGTTCACTATCATGATCCCAATCCCCAGTCCTGGACCCGCCAATCCAACCTGCTTCCAGATGCTTTCTGCCTGCCTGTGGCTCCACCCCAGCCACTTAATCATGTGTAGGGACCACTTGGGGAGTTTTGGTGAGCTGGGTGGGAGGGTTGACACAGCCCACTGAAGCTCACTGAAACTCCCTAAGTGGCCTTCTGGCCAAACTAATTGCCCACTGCTGGGTAAGATTAACCATTTGTCAGGGATGGCTTAATCCTGTCTCAGAGATGGAAGAGGTGACCTACTGAATTCTCTCTACTCTCTTAATTGGTTGAATAACCTGGTTTGACCAGGTTCAAAGAGACAGAACGTGTTGGGAGATAAAGTAAATCCTTATTTCAAAAGTAGGGATTTCAGGACAATTTGGACGTGCTTAAATTTCGGGTACAACATGTACCTGTGTCCTGTTTCTTAAGACTGCCTTCCAGCTGAGGTTAAACAATTCCTTGTTTTTAATAAACTAGTTTATATTATTTACAGCTAGGGTAAAATAAACATACTTTGGTACCTCAACAACCACACAGTTGGAGAAAAAAATGCATTGGGTCTGAGCAATCTAAAGATGCTTACACAAGTTACATTTTTCATGTATCTAGCTCGTAAATGCTACAGCTTGATTTAGTACACATGCATGACTGCAGAACACTTTAAAAATAGCTGATTGCACAAAAATTAATCCTAGTCAAATGAAGTATTCGATTAAGGGAACTTGTGCTCTCTCCAACATTAATTTTTCATTCAGGAATGGGGCTGTCTGTTGGGGGGTGGAAAAGGGCTGCCAGCTGCTTTTGAATGGACAGAGCTAAGGTGAGGGGAGTGGGGTTGGATGGAACCCCCTTACCTCACAGACCAGCCCCCCAGCTACCTCTTCTGGGGTATTGGGGAGAGCAAGGCCAGGCCCAATAGGTGAGGGGTTTCCATTCCACCCCATCTCCCACCACAGCTCAGATAGGGCTATGCAAAAGCAGCTGGCAGCTCTGTGCTGCCCCTATCAGGAGGCCTGGGTGGTGGGTGAGGGAATACACCCCCACACCGCCTCCCACCATCCTGGCTCAGCTCCCCCCAGTACCCCAACCAGGATGAACATCTGTTGGGTTGGGAGAGGGCCTATTATTCATAGTGCATTATGTAAAGTGACATGAGATAGAGCAGGGCGCTGAACATCTGTAGGCACCATTATATAATATGGAGGTTTACAAACATTTTTTAAAAACAGACCTTTTTTAAAAGGTCTGCAGTCACCAGCTGCAGGAGTGGCGATTGGGGCCTTTGGACACTCATGGCAGAGCCCCCCTGCACAGTGTGGGGCAGTGGGGGCAGTAGGGATCGCCCCTCCCCACCTGGCACCCATGTGGCACCTGTCATGAGCTGTGGCTCAGCTGGGCACCGTATGCTGCCTGAAAGCTTGAGCAGATCAGCAGTCAGCTGGAGCCTGGCAGCACTCAGCCTCAGTGACCCCAGCTCCCAGGCAGCATGTGGCACCCTCCTGAGCCACGCTGCATGTGTGCCATGGGACAGCTGCTGTATGGGTGCCAAGCAGGGGAGGCAATCCCTGCTGCCCCCCACTGCCCCAAATGGAGGGGGGCGGGCTCTGCCATGAGCACCCAGAGGCCCCCATCACCAATCCTGCAACCAGTGAGAATGAAGCTTTTTTTTTTGAAGTGCCAGGACTAGGCTGGGGTTGGGCAGGGGATGGGTCCAGGCAGGACAGCCATGGGGGCTCCTCCCACAGCTCCCCCCTGCCCAGGGAGAGGCAGGCACAGTCAGAGGAGCTGGCCAGCTGTGCCTGCCTCTCCCTGGCTGATCAAAATCACAGAATCTGTCCAAATCAGCACCAAATCCTCCAAAGCTGATTCTGCCAAATAGATTCTGGATAGTGATCCAAATCTCCAAATCACATCTGCCCTCTGAATCGGCCGAGTCCAAATCGAATACTTCCCTACTTGCACAGGCCTACTGTCCTGTCCTGTTCACACAGAGGCCATTTACCACTTACTAGGATGTCCATAAAAAAACTATTTAATTATTGCCTTAGCAACTGCCACATGGTCATGGAGTGCAAATTTGTGCGTTTCAAGGCTCACTGGAGGCTCCTGAGGGTCCATCTGGAGGCAGGTGACAGTTTCATAGTTTCATAGTTGGAAGGGACATGAGCAGATCATCAAGTCCGACCCCCTGCCATGGCAGAAAAGAGTACTGGAGTCAAATGACTCCAGCAACGTGTTTATCTAGCCTCCTTTTAAAGACCCCCGGGGTAGGAGCCAGAACCACTTCTCTTGGAAGTTGGTCCCAGACCCTAGCCGCCTTGACAGTGAAGTAGCGCCTCCTGATATCTAACCTAAACCTACCCTCTGCCAGCTTGTGACTGTTATTTCTTGTCCCTCCTGGTAGTGCTCGGAGGAACAGGGACTCTCCCAATGGCTGCTGGTCCCCTCTGACTAGTTTGTAAACAGCCACTAGATCCCCCCTCAGCCTTCTCTTGTGGAGGCTGAACAGGTTCAGGTCCTGTAGCCTCTCCTCATAAGGCCTGCCCTGCTGCCCTCTGATCACGTGAATGGCCCTCCTCTGGACCCTCTCCATGTTGCCCACATCCGTCCTGAAGTGCGGCACCCAGAACTGGACGCAGTACTCCAGCTGTGGCCTGACCAGTGCTGCATAGAGGGGGAGGATCACTTCCTTAGGCCTGCTTGAGATGCATCTGTGAATGCATGATAAGGTGCGGTTGGCCTTCCTGACCATGTCCCCACACTGTTGGCCTATGTTCACTTTGGCATCAGTAATGACTCCAAGATCCTTGCTGCCTCTGCAGTGATGAGAAGGGAGTTCCCCAGCCTGTAGGTATGGTGCTGGTTCTTCCTCCCCAGGTGCATCACTTTGCACTTGTTAGTGTTGAATCCCATCCTATTCTCATCCACCCACCCCTGTAACCTGTCCAGATCTGATTGCAGCCTATTCCTCCCTTCTAGCATGCCCACATCCCCCCACATCTTAATGTCATCAGCAAATTTGAACAGGGTGCTTTTTACCCCCTTGTCCAAGTCACTGATGAAGATGTTGAACAGTGCGGGCCTGAGGACCGAACCCTGAGGAACGCCACTGCCCTGCGGAACGCCACTGCCCACATCCCTCCAGGTCAAATAAGACTTGTCCACCACCACTCACTGGGTGTGGCCCTCCAGCCAATTAGTGACCCATCTGACTGTGTAGGTATTGACCCTGCAGTCTCCTAGTTTTTTAATGAGAATGGGGTGAGAGCCAGTGTTGAAGGCCTTCCTAAAGTCCAGAAAGACTATGTCCACTGCTACCCCTGCATCTAAGAATTTTGTGACCTGGTCATAGAAGGCCACTAGGTTGGTCTGACAGGATCTGCCTCTAATGAACCCATGTTGGTTGCCCCTAAGCATAATTTCCCCTGCTAGCCCCTTGCAGACATATGCCTGGATAATTCTCTCAAAAAGCTTACCCAGGACTGAGGTAAGACTAACAGGCCTATGGTTTCCTGGGTCCTCCTTCCTCCCTTTTTTGAACATAGGAACCACATTGGGCCTTTTCCAGTCCTCTGGTACATCGCCAGAGCACCATGAATGCTCGTAAAGCCATGCCAGGGGTCCCATAATGACCTCTGCTAATTCCCTCAACATTCTAGGGTGGAGATCATCAGGACCTGCTGATTTAAATATGTTTAGTGCCTCCAGAAGTTCCTTGACTAGGTCTTCTCTGACCCTAGGCCTGGGTTTGCCTCCCCTGGGGCCTACGGGGGTCCCAGTGGGAGGATGACCTGGTCCCTGGTCAGAAAAATGGAGGCAAAGAAATTACTAAATAGGCTAGCTTTGCTGTCTGGTGCGACAACCAGATTTCCTAGCATCCTGCAGAGGCCCCATGTTACCCAGTACCTTCTTTTTACCTGCTATGTATTTTAAAAAGGACTTCCTGCTGTCCTTGATCTGGGTAGCTAGTCCCAGTTCCATCTCCACCTTGGCCTTCCTGACTGCCCCCCTGCAGTCCCAAGCAACATGGATATAGTCCTTCATGGTGATGTCCCCTCCTTTTCATTGGGTGTATGCATCGTTTTCAGCTAGGAGACATTCCCAGATGCTTTTGGTGAGCCATGGGGGCTTTTGTGCCCTCTTGCCCCCTTTGATCTATGTTGGGATTACTTCCCTTTGGGCTTGGAGGATCGTCTCCTTAAGAAATGACCACTCTTCTTGGACACCCAACTCTCCTCCCCTCCGGGACCTCGGTGTCTCCCTGACTATTCTCCTTAGCTCATTGAAATCTGCTCTCCTGAAGTCCAGGGCTGCTGCCTTGCTGCAGGCCTTTGCCACCATGTGCTGGATGGTGAATTCCAGCAGGCAATGATCGCTGTCGCCCAGGTGGTCGAGCACCCGCAGACCTCCCACCAGGTCATTGCCCATGGCCAGGACCAGATCCAACAAAGCGTTTCCCCTGGTGGGGCTGTGCACCTCCTGGGTTAGATGGAGGTCCTGTATCTCAGCTAGGAACCTACGTGAGTGGTCAGACCTGGCTGACTGCTCTTCCCAGCAAATGTCTGGAAAGTTTTGGTCACCCATGATGACCATGTCCTTCAACCTAACTGCTTCCCTGAGCTAACTTAAGAATTCCTGGTCTAGCTCTTCCCTTTGGTTGTGTGGTCTGTAGTAGACCCCACCATTAAGTCCCTTTCCCTTTGACCTCCTTGTATTCTAACCCAGAGCACTTCACTGTCCCCCTCCTCTGACCCTGTGCTACTTGATGAGGATGTGTATTCCTTCTTGATGTAGTGTGCCACACCCCCACCTTTCCTCCCTATCCTATCCCTCCTGTACAGCCTATAGCCCTTGATATTTACCACCCAGTCATGCATTGGGTCCTACCACATTTCGGTGAGTCCCGTTATGTATGGGTTGGTGTTAGCTAGCAGGTGGGTAAGTTCCTTCTGCTTGTTGCCTATACTACAAGCATTAGTGTAGAGGCATTTGAGGCCTCCTGAAGATGCATGCACTGCGCCCCTAATCCAAGTAGTCCTGGGCCCCTGTTGCTTACCTGGGTATTTGTTCTGTTTGTTGTCAGTCTAGGCTGGGCTGTTCTTGTGGGTGACGCTTGGTTTAGTTGTCCAAGGCTTCCTCTGCCCTTGCCTTCCCCTTCCCCTGATGAGCCTAGTTTAAAGCCCGCTGGAGGAGCTCAACCAACCTAGAAGAGAACATATGCTTACCTTTGGGGGAAAGGTGAAGCCCTTCCCACCCAAGCATGTCTCTCATCCTGATGTGTGGGTCATTGTCTAAGACTGTTAGGCCTGTGTGAAGTGACTGGTATTCACTTTGGATTCTGACTCGGCCGATTCGGGGGACCGTGATTCGATTTGCTGATTTGAATTACTGACTAGAATTGATTCAGCTGACTCTCCGAACCATGCAGACCCATCCCTCTGCCCCCACGTCACAGTCTGGCAATGGCTGCCCCACCTGGCCCAGCTCCCAGCACTTTGGATCCCTGCTACCCCCCACTGCCCCATGCTGTATAAGCCCCCTGGCTCCCCACTTGCTCTGCCAGCTCCCCCCTGCCCCCACAGGTGTCCTGCCCAGGCCAGCTCTGGCCCTTTAAGAAGAAAAACCCCAAGAAAACTCCCACGCTTACCATTCCTGCCACTGGGGGGGGTGATCCCTACTGCCCCCCGCTGCCCCGTGTCATGTGAGGGGCTCTGCATGATCCCCAAAGCCCTAAGGCCACTGCAGGAGTGGTGAGTCCCGGGGCTTTTCTCCATTTTTTTTCTTAAAGGGCCAGAGCAAGCCTGAGTGGGGCACCCGTGGTGGGGCTGGGGGAGCAAAAGGGGTTCAGGGGGCTTGTGAAGAGGTCCGCCATACACAATGGGCAAGTGGGGGATAGTGGGGATTGCCTCCCACCCAGCAGCACCCAGTGAGAACTGGGGCTTTTCTTTAAAGGGCCAGGAGCTGAGGTGGGCGGGGCACCCATCGGGGAGCTGGGGGAGTGGGGGTGGTGGCAGGGGTCACCTCATGGTCCCCTTACCTCTCCCCCACCCCTAGTAACTGATACATGTCCTGCTTCACAGTTTCTGCCTGAATTTGCAGGGTCAAAGGGGGAGACTGTTCTTATGGTCTGGACAGGGAAAGCCAAGAGGCAAGTAGCCTTCCTCAATGCCTCAAAGGTCGAGCAGCTCAGAGTCTAACCACAGGACATTGTGTGAGTATTGAAATGTCACTTTAAGAGACTCCAGGAGGAAGGCAGGGTTGCAGTATAAAGTAAGGCGAGGTTGTGGGGGGTGGAAAGTCCCTGTGCTCATTTTGCCTTTTTACATGCCTCCTATTAAACAGTGCTGACACAAATCAAGCTCTCAGTGAAAGTGCTGGGATGGGTGGGGAGTGGGAACATGGGAGTGGTAGCTTCCGAGAGGTGTGGGGACTATAGTCTTATCCTGAATGGGAAGGATGGCAAAGGGCAGTGGGATTGGGTGAGTGGAGGGGAGGCAGACACATTGGGATCAGGTGGTGAGCATGAAATGGTGAAATGAATAGGAGGGATCATGGGTTGGCCTGAACCCCCTCCTACCTGGTCCTGACTAGAACCTTACCTCAAGTTTCAGGACTCTAGCCAAGCCAGACAGGCAGGAAGTGTATGCCTGCACTCCATATGTTAACCTGTGAACTCAGAGACTGAATGAGATGTTCAGCAGGGAATTATCATAAGCACTCCTCAGCTGAAGGGAAGTTGAAAGGGACACACAAGACAATAGCAGCAACATCTCTCCATACAGATGTGTCTCCATAAAAGTACCTTAATCAATAATCACCCAATTCAGTTGAACTTTCCTACCCTACAGGCTGCCAGTAGGATGTAGGTGCAGGATATACTTCTTGGCCTGCCACAGATAAGTTGTGGCTGCCTTGCTCAGAACCTAGGCATGCACCCCGAGAGCATGCACCCTGCAGCGGTACCTGCTGGGAACTGACTGGCTGGGGAGCAGCTCTTCCAAAAAGTACCTGCGGGTTATAGTGGACAATAATTTGAATATGAGCTAGCAGTGTGCCCTTGTTGCCAAGAAGGCTAATGGCATATTGGGCTGGGCTGCATTCAACTCACTGGGTGCAGATAAAGAAAAATGTCTACAAATGTCATGATGCTGGCTGGGTTCCTGGGACAGGAAGGAGGGACGCTTCACTGCCATTGCTGTGGGCAGTGATTGGGAGACTGTGTAGGCAGCTGTGGGCTAGAAGTCTGAGGGTTTAGGAGGCTGAGTCCTAAAGAGGCAGGCGGGAAATCAAGGCAAGAAATCAAGGACATAGGCTGCCTAGAAGCCTGGGAATAGTCACTGTCCATCTTTATATCTGTCTCCATGGCCATAGTAGAGAGGACACAAGAGCTCCACTTCATCGCTGCTGAGGATAGCCATGGAGTCCTTGTCCTGGTCATTTCTGGGGTAGGCGTGGCAATTGGCAGTGATGACTGTGTAGTCCACACATTGTTTTACCTGCAACATGACTTGAACCTTGGCCATGGAACATGTGGGGACATTTAGATGATCCTGGGACAATCTTCCTTAGTGCCTCACGTAAGGTTTATATGTTGAACCCTCCCAACACATTCCTGAAAAGTTATGAAGTGTCTATGTAGGATAAGAAAGCAGAATGTCTTCCTTTAATACATCTCAGGGTAAGTCTTATGTTCTTATTTCCCATGCATAAATAAAATCAAATATGTTTACACCGGGATGATAAATAATAATAAACAAGGAACTAAAATATGTATCCATTTAATAGTTTCACCCATTGGTTTTAGAAAAATAGAACTGTTTTTGAGCTGTATACTTGTTTAGGAATGATTGACAATAAGAAATGGTAATAGGATCATTCCCCTAGGGAGATGCCCATAAACACCGCTGCCTCGACAAATGAACAAAGGCTCCACTCAGAGTCTGCAAAGATTTTCAGATACAAGAGTAGATTCTCTGCTTCATGAGGAAGTTTGAAGAAATTAAAGCTGTGGGAGACAATATCCAAAAAATTCCCGTAAGTACAATTATATTATGTCTAGTGCTCTTTTCATTTCCACTTCTTGATCCTGCAATTGCATTTCTATGGATTTTTAAGGGTCTGAAATGGCAAAAAACAATGCATGTCATATTATTTTTGGAAAAGTTACACATGCTATACAGGTTTGTAGCAGAGGTATGCAGAAGGTGACATTTCTACTGCAAAAAAACATTTTGCCATCCCTTAACTGTTTTTTCAACTGCAGTCCATAGAAATATACCAAAAGTGATGAAAAATTCACTTATCTCTGAAGAATATTTTTAGGAAGTAAACTCCCTCATATTCTAAATTCAATGTTCTACCCCTCTTGGGATCTCAGTGACTGCCCATAGCTGTCTCCAGTCCATACAACACAAAGTGGGTACCTGTTTCTGTTAGTGTGGGGATGGCAGGGGTGAATCTGAGATGGCCAGATGTGTTGTTTATCACAGAATAGTTCAGTGTGCTTTAATCTGTAATACAAGGGTACCTTTAATAACAATATCCCAAAAGGATGCTAGGCTCAGGTGCAATTTTGATGTTAATATAAGGATTTCACTTAAAAATGGGGAGAGGCAAGGACTTCTTTGGGTGGTATCTCTTGTTGGATCAGCTACATCGTTTGGAGAGAGTTAGACAAGTTTTTGAATGCAAGATATTCTTCATCACCTCTGACCTGAAATATTTACATTTTTCCTGTTCTTTTCTGGGAACAGAAAAAATTTAAAAAAAGAGGGAGAGAAAGAATGAGAAAAGGGAGACTAGAGGTACAAGAGAGATTTTTGAGCAAAATGAAATTGTTAATTTTCCTCCCTATTTATTTAGATGATACTTACACTGAAATGATCTTTACCAACAGTTAAGGGAAAAGAAAAGCTATGAAAAGAAAAGAACTCTCACTGGTGTTCCCCACCTTTATGTTTTCTTTCATCCTGATGTCTTTGTTTGATTCCTACTTCCTTTATTCTAGATGAAAAAGGAAAGAATGCCGGAAGGAAACCTCTCTGCACTGAGTGAATTTATTCTGCTGGGGTTCTCCAACTTTCCACACCTTCAGCACTTACTTTTTTCTGTGTTCCTTTCTACTTATTTGTTCACCTTAGCTGGAAACCTTCTTATCATTTTCCTTACCCATATGGATGCTGCCCTGCAGACCCCCATGTATTTCTTCCTCGGGAACCTGTCCTTCCTGGAGATCTGTTACACAACTGTGAACATCCCTAAAATGTTGGCCAGTCTTCTCATGGAGGATAGAAGCATTTCTTTCCTTGGTTGTGCTACACAAACCTATTTCTTTTTTTCCTTCGGAGGGTCAGAGTGTTTTCTCCTGGCCTCAATGGCTTATGATCGTTATATTGCTATCTGCAGTCCCCTGCATTATCCTGTGCTTCTGAACAAGAAGACATGCAATGTACTGGCAGCAGGGTCCTGGCTCAGTGGGATATTTATGTCCATTGGTCTCACAAGCATGGTATTCACTTTACCCTTCTGCAGATCCAATGTGATCAACCATTACTTCTGTGACATCCTCCCACTGCTGAAGCTGGCCTGTGTGGACACTTCCCTCATCGAGATGTGTATCTTCATGTTGGCTTTGATCTTTATTGCCTTCCCCTTTGTGCTGATCTTCCTGTCATACATACGGATTGTCTCCACTATCCTGAAGATTGCCTCCACTGAGGGCAGAAAGAAAGCCTTCTCCACCTGCTCCTCACACCTCATTGTGGTGATATTTTTCTATGTCTCTGCCTGTATTATATATCTAAAGCCCAAGGCAGACTCCTCTCCAGATACAAACAAGCTTCTTTCTTTATTATATACATTTCTCACACCCATACTAAACCCTATCATTTATACTTTGAGAAATAAAGAGGTGAAAGGGGCTTTCTGGAGACTACTTGGGAAAAGATGGTTTGCTTGCATAAAGAAAGTGATTTCTTGTAACTGCCTCTAGCCCAGTTCTTCCTCTCTAGGTTAAACATTCATTCAGGTCCAGCCTTTGATCTGATGCAGATGATGATGATTGTACATTAGGATTATCATCATTCCAAAACTGGTGGATTTATATTGGTGTAACCTTGCAATGACAGTAGCATCTGCTGGAAAAGGGTGGAGTCCTTCCAGAAAAAAATCAATGCTAGTGTTGTCCATCTTGAGCTCCAACAAACAGTAACAGCCACTAGAGGATGTTTGTGGATATTCTTGGAAAGATTATTTTTAAGTTTCTGCTTGCAAGACCCACTGTCTGGCTCTTATGAATACCAATGTAATGTATAGCGAGGTCCCATTGTTATGTCTGTACAATATTGATGATAATAATAATAAGAAATTAAGCAAGTGAGAATACATTTTTATTTTACTATTTATTGTTTATTTGCACCGTCTGTTCTTCCTTCCTAACATGCTGCTTATGTTTATCTTTTCATTCTGGCTTCTTTAATATCTTCCAGGGGAGTTTACCTAGGTACTGGATGTAGATAAGAAAGTTTTAGTTTGGTGTAAAATAGTCATTCTACAGACCAAATTCTGGCCTTAAATATATATATTTAACACTGGATCACTTCCAATCTTTTCAATATAACAATGAGATGTAAATGTGAGACCCCTTCTCCTAAAAGAGCTCGGGGTAGAATGTAATATACAGGCCAAATGTCCAAAAAACGCAAATGTCCAAATGTGTCCAAATGTGTCTTTTTACTACAATAAAAAATGTAATGAATGGATAACAAAAATAAATGAAATTCTTACACAGAAAATATCAGATGTCACTACATGTAATATTATTTTTGTAAGCTGTTCTTGGACAGATTAGAACCACCTCCACTGGACCCAATGTGCTTGTGCTATGGTTCTTCTTCCCAGCAGGTGCTCAGAACAGGACACACATCTCACCAGCTGAGAAAGAAGCCATTCAAGTTCCCCTGAATTTACTTGAGTTGTTGACCCTGTGTCAGCAGGAGCCAAAGTCCACCCAGCATGATCAATCAGTGTGTTTAATTGCACAGTTGGTTTCGGCCAAATAGACCCTGTCCCTATTCACAGAGTTCTCACAAAACATTCCCCTCATTGCCCCAACTACCACTCACACTCCAACCTAGTTTCTAGGATAGGGTTTTACTCCCCTCGACATCAGGTAGAGCTGTGTGAAATTTCACTGGCTGTTTCGTTATGACGCTGTTTTGGCTCATTTTGAGCTTGAAATAGCAAAATTGAAATGAAACACAGGGCTTTGAAGCAGCCTTGAAATGAAATGAGGCCAGTTGAAATGTTTCAAAAGTTTCTAAAAATTTCAAGCTGGGCTTGCCTGTAGGGAAACAGAAAGTAAGCACAGGGAGGGGGAAAAGGAAGGGTAGGACAGCTCTCATTATTGACTGTGTAACTGGTCAGTGAGTGTCATCCTTCCCTGAGGTCCCTTCCAATCCCAGTGCTCTGGGGCGGGATGGAAAAACATCATAAAAGGCAGCATTGTTTGACCTGCCCTTCTTTCTGCCTTGGTGTCACTTACTGAGGTGTGTGCTCCAGCAGCTCAGCGTCAGCCGACTATGGCTAGCAGCACTGATATTCTAAAGGATTCCCTACTTGCTAGCAAGAAGGATTTCAGATTTAGAATACCTTTTTCTTCAAGGCTCTTTTATTTTATTATATTCATTGATTAATTCTTTTGAATTCTATAGTTATATTGGATAGGATTACTATAGAATTTAATTTATATAGGGAGGCAAATACATTTATATTTTATTTCTATACATGTAAACTTTGCAGCCCACATTCATACATAATAGAATATCTATAGGAAGAAAGATATATTTATATTTGTTTTGATAAATATTTATTCTGTGCACCACACCTACATTTTTGAATTTATATAGGGAGAATATCTATTTTTATCCATTTCATACATTTCTTCATTGAAACACACCTATGTTATTGAATTTATATAGGGAGAAAGACCTATTTCTATTTGTTTGTATACATTTCTTCTTTGCAGCACACATCTACTTTTTTGAATTTATATAGGGAGGAAGATCTATTTCTATTGGTTTCATACATTTCTTCAATTCACCTACACTTTTAAATTTATTTAGGAATGCAAATACATTGATATATTTGTAGAAAAGGAAGATATGAAGCACAGCATGAAGTGTGGTGGAAAGGCAGGTGGCCAATCTTCAGGGAGGAGTGGAAGAGTGGATAGAGGGAGACCTGTGAGTTTCACCCCCCACGAACCTGAGATGCAACTTCTTTCCTTCAGTTAGGAGGGATTAGGCTGCTACGAGGAACAAGGAGAGGGGAGCAGTGCCGGTGCCACTGCCTGTGCCTGAGACTGCATCCCCCCCATGAGCACCGGCCATAGCTCCCCCCCTCCCCCGCCATGATGACAACAACAAGCAGCAGCACCAGCATGGCAGCCTACTCCACCCCGATTTCACTTCCCATGCTGAGCCTTCCAGTGCCAGAGGAAGAGCCAGTGCTGGATCTGGATCTCAGTGGTCCAGCAAGGGAAATTCTAGGGAAGGAGAGGGAATCATTTGAGTTTGTGCTCAACACCCCTCAAGTTTCCCCTAGAGCTAGGTCTCCTTCCCCAGAAGGCAGTTTGGAGGAGGTTGAAATACAAGTGGAGGCAAGCGGCTCAGCTGAATCCTCTCCTCCTCTTACTGTGCTTCTGCCTGGTGAGGAGGGGGAAAGTGCAGCAACATCCACACATGCACCTGCACCCCAGAAGTGAGCGGGTACTGTTGTCTGGGATCATCCTGAGCTGGCCGATGGTCCCATGTATGCTATCTGCCTGCACTGATGAGCCAAAATCAGCTGGGGCAAGGGAACAAAACTTATGAGCACCATGGAGATGCTGAGGCTTCTCTGCAGGCACCACCTCCTTGCCCTTGCTCCTCCTCAGCCTGGCACCAGTGGTAGCACGCCCAAAGCATAAGTCCCCCACTCACTCCAAAGCCCCCATATCCCAAAAGCAGAGGAAGAGCAACCTGGAACAGTGGGAGAAAGGTGGACAGAAAGCAGGCTGCATTGCAAGGGTGAGTGAGATCACCCAGAGCATTGAGGAGATGTTTGCTGTCAATGGCCAATCCTTCTCCTTAGTTGAGTAGGCAGGGCTCAGGCAGCTCATGGTGCTCGTGGCCCCATCGTACTGAGTGCCCTAATGCACCACCTTCAGCAGGATGGTGCCCTCCCTGTATGAGGCATGCAGGGAGTACTTGAGGGAGGAGCTGCACAAGGCAGGTCCACAAGTGGCCTTACATGTCACCTCAGATATTTGGAGCAGCCAGGGTGGAAATCACACTTACGTCTTCCTCAAAAGACACTGGTGTGACCAGTCAGGGTGTTGGTGGGCTCTGCTTCAAGCCGAGGTGATAGATGAGTCCCACATGGCAACAGAGATCATGGAGGCCATGAACTGGTTGATGCAGGGATGGCTTGCTGGGCAGGGTGAACTCACCCACAGGTTCATGGTCACTGACAATGGGGCCAATATGGTTAAGGCAGTCCACGATGCTAACTTTGTTGGCAGCTGCTCTGTGGTACGGAAGTTGCACCTTGTTGTCAGGGATGCCTTGGAGGGGGACAGGGCTGCTGGTGATGGTGTCAGCACTACCAGCAAGCTAATTTCTAAATGGAGGAAGTAGGCAGGCTATTTCCACCAGAGCATCAAAGGGGGCAAGATGCTGCAGGACAAGCAAACAGAGATGAACATCCTGCAGCACAAAATGATGCAGGATGTGGAGACTTGATGGAACTCTATATACCTGATACTTGAGAGACTGGTGGAGCAACAGAGGGCCATCAATGAGATAGCCTTGCTCAGGGAGATTGGGATCAGTGGCCCCCAGAACAGAGCTGAGTGAGATACCATCTCTTAGATCTTGGTGGTCCTCAAGCCCTTCCCTGAGGCCACCGAGAACCTCAGCATTGCTGATGCCTTTCTTAGCCAGGTGATCTCCATACTGATGGAACATCAGAGCCAAATGGAGAGTGTCTGGGGGATCAATGTTCCTGGTTTGGGCAAACCACTGTTGCAGAAATCTGCTATGGTTCGTTTCTCGGGAGGCGAAAAAAACTCTCAGTCACAGACACACTCCATTAGCAATACAAAAGGTATATATTTGCAAATAGGGTCAGAGAGAGAGACAAAAGATCAAACACTCTGCCCGCGGGAGCAATCATTAGCAGGCTTTTATCCCCTCTCTTCTGGCACGTGTACAGAAACAGGAACTCTTACAACTCATTTCCGGTTCATACAAACATATATGTAAACATGTTGCTTCATACGTCCCATGTGCATTATAATTAACTACTTAAGTATGCAGGGCGGATAGGCTTTATATGTATTAGGTTATTGCGTGTGCTTAGAAGGGACCTAAGGTTACTCAAGGTTCAACCTGAAGGCTAAGATGGCAATTACTCTTATCTAACCTAAAAAATGTGGGAGCCATGAAAGAAAGTGTGATTTAGTGTAACAAAGAGATAGTAAATTTGCAGAACAAAGAGAGAGTGATACCTTAGTACAAAGAGCCCTTGGAGTTTTCCCTTCAGTTTCCAACCCCCTCCCCCTTCCCTCTCTCATTAAGGAGACAAGGAGGGCTGGCAGCCGTGCTTATTCAGAGGACAACACTATTGATGGGAGCTAACAGCTATTGATAATGCATTTTTAATAATATTTCTAACAATATCCCCCCTCAAGATGCTTTCTGATCTTTACTTCATTTGGGCATATCAAGATAATTACGAGGAATTTTTCTGAGGACCATGACTTTTGCTACAGTCTGTGCTTTTAGAGGGACTGCTGCGACCTGTATTCCTTCTACTGTGGTGGTTATCAATCTAGTAAGACAAGGAATGAGACAAGGGATAAAAATCAAACCAGTTAGAGCACACAAAAGCACAAACCCTACTTTTTTCCACCAGGGTCCTTCAAATAATTGAAACCACCAGTCCTTATTCCATGTGGTTTCCCACGTTTGTATTGGTACATGGGCTATTTTCCTAATCTCTTTGGCAATCTCTAAGACCGCTTTCCTGTTGTCATCTATTTGGAGGCAACAATTAGAAAGGTTGAGCTTTCTGCAGACTCCGCCATCCTCTGCAAGTAAATAGTCTAAGGCCATCCGATTTTGGTATATGGCTGCTCTCATCTGAGAACTCTGTCGGGCCAATAACTCGAGAGCAATGGCGGTCTGGTTAGTAATTACTTCCAAGACTGCCTGCAACCGGATGATTCTATTCAGCATATATATTGGTGTCCGGTATTCCCAACTCCCATCATTAGCCCATGTAGCTGGTCCATAATACTCAATAATCCTCTGAGGAGGCCACTCATCCTTCTTTCACTTTTGGGAGCTACCCTGTGTCAAACTTACATCAATACTTCTCTTGGCCCTTTTCCAATCATCATACAAAGAGACTCC
>JAVSML010024020.1:0-127020 GCA_038503035.1 Crocodylus rhombifer | reverse complement strand
GGGAGCTAACAGCTATTGATAATGCATTTTTAATAATATTTCTAACACCACTGTCACCAGACATCCAGGCACCGGTAAGGTGGCTGAAGGAGGGCCTCAGGAAATGGCTTTATCCCTTATGGTCCAGTATGGTCCATGTGCTGGCTGCCATGTGTGACCTGAGGGTGAAAGGCAGCACATGCAGTAAACCCTGAATCAGTGGATGGAGGTGCTGGTGAAGAGACTCAGGGAGGCAGAATGGTGGAGGCAGGGGGACGTAGAAGAGGGGGATCCACTGTCCCATGCTAGCATGCCATCCACTACTGAGTCTCCTCCTCTACTACAGGTGCTGCCAATGTGGCCCAAGGGCATAGCTTCTTTGGTGGGGTCCAGATCCACCAGACCTCATCATCAGGCAGGTAGCGCTCAGGCCTTGGTGGCTGCCTATCTTGCCGAGGACATGGAGGTGCTGCTGTGTGACTCCTTGGCCTACTGGGCAAGCCGCAGTCAGATGTGGCTGGATCTGGCCAGAGTTGCCTGTGAACACCTGTCCTGTCCACCGAACAATTTTCCAGGCAAGAAGATGTTCAGTATTGCTGGGGGTATAATGACACTGCACCATACCTACTTGAATCCTGGTTTGGTAGACCAGCTGGTATTCCTCAAAGTGAAGCTCCCGCTCCTGGGTTTCCCCAAGCTCCACCTGTAGATGGACTGAATGTCACTCTTATCATTCTTCCTGCTCCTATTTCCTTTTTTCATTTGAAAAATCCACTTATTTCCCCACTCTTGGAGCTGGAGGGGGCACTCACTGCATCAGCAGCCAGCAGGGGAAGAATATGTCCCTACTGAGCTCCCATGCCAGGATGAACTTGGGGGTATGAGCTGGGGCTATAGGGAAGGAGGAGGCCCCAGGTCCTGGGAATGACCATTAAAACTGCACTCTGCTAGTTTCAGGGAGGCCTGGTGGGACTGCTGGCAGTGCAGCAGCCCCGTAAATGCCAGGACTGAGGATCCCCTGGTGAAAGGTGAGTAGGAGGCACCATAACCTCCAGATAACACATGCATGCACAGTCCTGGCTGGGGAAAGCCCAGACCTGTTATGTCTTTGACAAGCTTGAGGCTTGCTGGTTGCAGTAGAGTTGTGAGGCTCCAGGTGAGCTCAGCTTAGCTGCCTGGGATGCCAGCTTTCAGGTTGAAAAACCTTTTGTCAGGTTGAGTAAGTACCTGCAGTTTGTGTGTGTGATGTTTCTGAATGGAAGGAATAGTAAAAAAGTCAGAGCAAGACTTCTTGCAATACAGGCTAGAAAGCCAGTCAGTGAAAATGGAAATGGAGGCTTCAGGGGGTGAGGGGCAGGCTTGGGGGGTGTGGGGGAGGGGGATGTAGCAGCATAGAGACAAAAGTGCAGAGGTACCTGGGGAATCAGGATGTCCAGCAGGTTGCAGTGTGTCAGAATATCACTGTCTATATTGAGTCCATGAGTTTCTGTACCTAGGAGGCTGACGAAGTGAAGTTCATAGGCCTGGCTGTGAAAAGTGGTTTGTAACTTGTTCCCTCTCAGGATCAGGCCTGAGAGACTGGAGGCAGTGTTTTTTTGGTGAGGAATGTGCCCCCACAGGTCATTGGGTCTTGTTGTCTTCGATAGATTCTGGTGTGCAATTTGTGAGGGTACTGGAGACTTTCGGCAGGTTTTGTGTTTTGAGATGTAAGAAGTTGGCTTCAGTTCTGGTGATGAGGTTAGGTGCTTGTTTGAATTTACAAACCACTTTTCAGAGCTGGGCCTTCATCAGCCTCCTAGGTAGTAAGTACAGAAACTCATGGACTCAATATACACAGTGGAGTTCTGGCACACTGGAACCTGCCGGACATCTGACTGTCCAGGTACCTCTGCACTTTCACCTGTGCTGCTACCTAACTCTCCCCCGCTCCACCCCAGCCTATCTCTTACCCCCGATGCCTCCATTTCCATTTTCAGTGACTGGCTTTCTTGCCTGTCTTGCATGCCAGCCTCTGGCTTCCTTACTATTCCTTCCATCCAGGAGGAGCACACACACCAACTGCAGGTGCTTCCTCAGCCTGATGAAGGGTTTTTAAACCTGAAAGCTTGCTAAGGTATATTTCTCCAACTACTCAGTTGGTCTAATAAAGGATATCAGATTGACCCAAAGAACCTTGTCTGCCTGTGTCCTTAGAACAACACTGCTACAACCTACACACACCCCTTAACACATACAAGTGTGACATGTTTTGCTTTGAATAGTTTGAGGTGCAGTTTGAAAGAAACCCTTGCACCTATCTCCTTGAAACTTGGCAGGCTTTATGCCCTCAAAAGGGGCTACCATCTCTTCTCTTTTCATTGAAAGCAGCCAAAAAATGACAAAATTATAGGTATTTTAGTGATTCCCCATGATAGTATATAGCCAAGTCTCCTAATCAGTGTCAAAATTCCAAAACAGATTCAGCTGAATCGAATTAGGACAGTGATCCAAAACACCAAATCGAATCACTGTCCCTTCAAAATCACCAAATCTGAATCTGAATTGGAAGAGAGCCATTTCTCACAGCCCTACTTGACAACAGTTCCTGTGAAGTAGACCATATGAATTGCAGCATAGCTAGTGCCATGTGCTAGGTGCCCTGTGAAGGACCTGCCTGATATTCTGCCTATAATGATATGCTTATCTTTCTGGTACATGTGATGTATGGGTGCCAGTGCCCTGGGGCAGCCTTCAGCTTGAAGCATTGTGCTAGCCAGTGTGCTGTGTTCAGTGTCTCCCTCTGAATCCCTAGTTATTAATCTATTAGTTAAATCCTGTTCCTGTTTTCTTTTTTGTTATCCCCAAATTAGTTACGTCTCCAGTGGCATTCCTTCTTAAGGGGTTCAGCATTTGGGGGGAAGGGGATGGCAGATCATACCCTTGTCAGAAATGTTTCTCTGCAGTTGCTGAGAGCATATCTGAATTATAACTTGCCTGCCTGAGCTGGAGGGATAATAGTCAGGCAGCAGTACTCATTTCTCAGCTCATTTCTCCACCATCATTGTCTTCATATAGGAGGATGGATGCTTATTTTAATGTTTACCTCCTATACTTATAATTAAAGTGCTTTGGCACCTATATGTTGCATCCACATAAGCATGCACATGCATTTTGCGGTGCCGCCAAGGCTGTTGAGATGCTGTAAAATGCACCCTGCATGTATGATTTGGTTTTCAACATGGAGGCAAATTTAGATACCTGGAAATCTCAGTATAAAAAAAAGTGCACAGAAAAAAGCAGGGCGGTGCACACAGCAGCAGTGTACACTTCCCAAAACAGGCCATGCTTTGGAACTCCAGGAGGCCCCAGATTCCCATGTAAGGCTGCTGGGGCCAGCTGAGGTGCCCCGGCCTTCCCAACCCCACTCGGAAAATTTTTCCCCATGCTAACCCCATGTGCAGGGGTGTGCACTGGGGCAAAAAACAGCAAAATTTTGTGCTGCTTCTTTTTTCTCCATAGCAACTGCACACCCCTGCTTGTGGGGACCTGGTGATAGTGGGAGATAGAAGGCTCTTTCATGATGATTTTTAGGTAAACTCTCCATTTTACATTCCTAGCCAAGGTAACAGAATTGCACCTGTGGTTTAGAGCCCTAAGTACCTGGTTCATTTGTACTCTACATTAGGCAATTGTTAGTTTAACAAACAAACAAACAAACAAACAAAAAACCAAGAAAAAAAGTCTGTTGACCACCTTATAGGAAATAGCCAAGTTTAGAAAGCTCACCCAGAAAGATGGAAATGAGATATTTGATTCACTTTGGACTGTGGATTTTCAAACATATGCCTCCCCAGTAGGTATCTTAGCCACCAAGCTACAGGCTAGGCTGGGTTCATGCCACTACTACCTCCCTTTTTCTGCTGGGAATCCTGTTTTCTGCTCTGTGCTATAGAGACTGCATAAGCATTTTCCGTTATATAGTCATGGGATGAGATGCATAAGTAATAGTTAGAGCAAGAGCTTGAGTCTATATTTCTTATAAACTTATTTTCCAGGCCAGTGCTAGCATAACTCAGCTACAGTGGAAGGCCTTGACTTAGATTCTCCTACCCTGCTGTTTACTAGATATTAAGTATCAAAAGAGAAAGAAGGAAGAATACTAGACAAAAGCAAAGGGTGAATGGTGCCCAGGGGGTAGTTGCACAGTATAATGGACAGTAGATGACAAGGGATAAGAAAGTATTGTCTATATAATACTACATCCATCAGTAGTCAGCTAGGAATACATTACAGTGTGAGATTTTGGATCTCTCTGCCTTTCTATCCTTATTGCCAGAGGCATCTATGAAATATTTGGGCTAACATTTTCTGTCTGTCTGTCTAATTTCTACCCAAAGCTGTTTTCAGAAGAAAACTGGGTTGTAACAAAATGATTTATAACGATTGCTTTCTGTGAAAAAAAATCAAGATGTCCTTTCCTCTCCTCTTTCCACTACTCCCCCAAAAATAAAAATACTTAAAAGGCTTTTTTTGCTCAAAACCGTCCCAAAAATTCTTTTTCCCTTTTTTTCTACCCCTTTTCTCTTTGCCCTATCTGTCTCCATTAAAAGAAGTGTTGCAAAAAAATTGCGGTCCGTTTCTTGGAGGCCACCAAAATCACAGACACACACTTATTAGCAGCACAAAAGGTGTATTTGCAAATAGGGTCAGAGCAGAGTCAAAGACTCAGATTACTCCGAACCCACCACGGAATTTTTGCAGGCTGTATTTATCCTTCTTCCTCCTGGGCACGTGTGCAGAAACAGGAACTCTTACAGCTCATTTCCGTTTCATACAAACATATATGTGGTTACATTACTACATCCATCGCATGTACATTATAATTAACTACTTAAGTATGCAGGGCGGAGAAGTAAATATGCATCAGCTAATTGCACATGCTCAGAAAGTTCTTTAGGTCATCAAGAGTTTAAACCTCCCCCCTTTCAAGGACACAGTCAGTTGAATTCCAGCTTCTGTAATCTGCATGAGAAAAGCTAGGGGGAGGCTGGGGGAGAGTCTGAGATTTAGTATAAGAAGAACTGTGGCAAGGCTGGCCAAGAAAAAAGTCCTTGGCAGTGTTTTTTTCTTATCAGGTGCGAGATGCAAACTGTGCATTTCTAACAATACTCCATTTCTAACAGAAGGATGTTGGTTTACTAGGAAAAAATATTTATCAGAAAAAAGCAAAAAATATCCCAGCTCAAAAGCTTTGAGCACAAAGCAAGCTAGGGATTAGGTCCCAAATGTAATTTAGAAAGCATAAATGTCTGCCACTGTTACATATCTTTATTTATGGCTACTTGATAAAAAATATAACAGACCAAGAACTGAGAGATATATACCCATTAAAAGACATTAAAAATCATACTGAAAATCAATAGGCTCATAGGAAGTTTTTAAAGCTGTAGTGATCGTTTTGGTTCCTGAAGAACCGAAAGGAATTACACTTCCTAGCCATGAGTATGCAGCAAAGGCAGAGGAATCAGAAGCCTTGTATGAAAGGTAAGGGATGCAAGATGGGTGATCTTGTGACATGGAACATTTTAAGTAGAGCAAGTGAGAAAATTTGATTGTCATTTACTGGGAAATGTTGGCATTTGAAAATGAGTTTCTGTTCTGAATTTGGAGGAAAAGTCAAAATGTAAAACTCTTTGTAAGATTATTTTTTCCACACAACTTTTTGAGAAGAAGATATTGGATTGAAAATACTGCTTGAATCAAAAGTATTTGATAGATCATATAATGCCTTTTATCATGAATTAACTTTTTCATGTTGAAATGTTGATTCAGGTTATCCTGTTCTTGTTCTGGTTTTGATTATCTTGATTTGGCATCAAAAATACTGTGGCAAAATATGCTGTGGCAAAGCAAATATACAAAAAACACTGTGTTTTGTTATGTTAATTTGTCTGCCAAAACATTAACAAACTCTGATCTCAGGCCCACGCATGTACACCGGTGCTAAGTAAAATCCTCTCCATTGGCTGAGCAGTCCTAATTTAGTTTATTTTAAATACAAATCTTAGACCTACCCTCATAGGAACTCAAGGACATAAACATGGAATGGACTGCGTAGGTCACTGAGTCTACAACATTGCTATTACCAACATTCACATCATGTAACCTTCTTGGGGGAAAAAAGTCATTAATCTTCATCTTTAAATGAGTTGTATTTTACAAAGAGCTAGAAATGCCCTAGTTTCTAAAATAAATGCAATTAGAGCCCATTTATTTGCCTTCATTCTCCAGTTAAAACACCTGAATTCAAAATGGTCTACAACACTGAAGAGCACTTTTGAATATGTCTCTTCTATTTATTTTGAGAAATGAGTCATGTACCAATTATTTGTTTTTCTCTCTCTCTCTCTGTTTCTTCAAAAGAGAAGGAAGATACTAAAGACCTGAGATGGGGAAATCACACTGTGGTGACTGAATTTAAACTCCTTGGATTTTCAGACTTCCAGGAACTTCAGGTCTTACTGTTTGTTGTGGTGTTGGTTATCTACAGCATCACCCTGATAGGAAACAGCCTCATCATCTTTTTTATAATAGCTTGTCCTTCTCTCCAGACCCCCATGTATTTTTTCCTCAAAAACTTCTCCTTCTTAGATATCTGCTACACCTCTGTCACTATCCCCAGGATGCTGGGAGATTTATTGTTAGACACTAAAAATATTTCCTATACTGGATGCATTGCACAAATGTGCTGCTTTGCCCTTCTGGGAACTGCTGAGTGCTTCTCCTGTCAGCCATGGCTTAAGATTGATGTATTGCAATATGCCACCCCTTTCAGTATCTGGTCATAATGAACAGGAGGCTCTGCATCCAGCTGGTGGTCCGGTCCTGGGTGAGTGGGATCACTGTGGCCCTTACACAGACTTCTTTGATAGCTATGTTGCCATTCTGTAGGCATAATACCATCAATCACTTTTTCTGTGACATTGTGGCACTGATAAATTTAGCTTGTAGAGAGACTTCTGTGAACAAGACTGAGCTCTTCTCAGTTGCCATCTTTGTGGTCATGGTTCCTTTTATAATGATCGTCATCTCTTACTTCTGCATCATTTCCACCAACCTGAGGATGCAAACAGCTGATGGCAAATGCAAAGTCTTCTCTATCTGCTCATCTCACCTGATGGTTGTTTCGTTGTTCTATGAGACTTCTTGTGCAATGTATTTAAATTCCACATCCAGTGAGTTTCTTGGAAGTGGCAAACTACTTTCCCTGCTCTACACAGTAGTTACTCCAATGCTCAACCCTATAATCTAAATCCTGAGAAGCAAAGAAATAAAGGTCGCTCTGAGGGAGTGATTGCATAGAAACCTGTCAGTAATGCAGAGATGAAAGAAATGTCTCAATGGGCACATCTACACATGCATTAATGCACTTTTCCTAATGTGTACTAAATTTAGTACCTCCAACGTGAGGTACTATATAAATGTGCAGTACCAAAAGTGCACATTCCTTAAGTGATAAATTAATGCACAATAGCCTATTTCACTGTGCATTAGTGTAATTGCATGTTTTTTATGTGATACTTTAGTGACTAGTAAAATAGGCTACTGCACATTAAAGTGCACTTCTAGATGCAGAAGCAAGTGTATATGCCTGGGAGAGAAAAGGAGACTCTATGGCTGCATCCAGATGAATACGCATGTACGTTTGCCCAGGGACAAATAGCAGCAGGACATAGTTGTGCCACTTTTACTTGTCCCTGTGGAACACCCCTGCATGCACACTCTGGCTCATGGCAAATTGCCCTGGCTAGGGTAGGCAAAGCTGGGGCCAGAAACTAGGTTGGTCCCAGCAGCTTTACCTGTGGTCCTTAGGGTCTCCCAGGGCTGCTGTGGTGAAGATACAGGCTCCAGTTTCAGCCAATGCATACTGCAGCCAAACATCCAAACATGCCACCCTGCTTTTTTTTGGACCATTTTTTTTTAAATACTGGGATTTCCCCATATTGAATTTTGGCATGGAGAACCTTTTCATATGTGCCATGTGCATTTTGCGTTGTCTAGGTGCACCCTATGTTTGTGTTTGCTTTCTGGAAATGGGAATAAATATTTTTGTTGATTCATTGTATGTGAAGTATAGCCAGCAATGACTGAGCTCTACTGCTTTCTCTTCTGTGTGTACTGCATCTTTCTCATTGTTTTCTTAAAAATAATAAAAAGTCAATTCAATAAAATAAAAAGGCCCTAGATGCAAACACATTAAGGAGTAGATAATCTAAGAACCTCTTAATGTATTTGTGCTTACTGTATGCCCAAATATTATATATAATTTGAAAACTTATATGGTGTAGATTCGTACATTTCATGGAAACACCTTTAAAACGAAACAATATAACAAAAAAAAATTAAAAAGCATTATGCACTATAGGACATGTGCATGTGCTACCTATGAGCTCTCAAGCAAGCTGGCAGGCAGTTCTGCACTTTAGTACATTGTAAGACTTCATGTGAAGCCTCATACACGTTAGGTTATATGATCTTGCAATACTCCTTGGTAGAAAGGTCCACAATTTGCTATGCTAAGATGACACACCAAAAATTAGATCTCTTGGTTCCAAAATTATACCATTTATTAGACCAACTGGGAAGATGGCACTTAGCACATGTTTTACCACTTAAAAAGTCAAATACTAGCATTTTAAATACAGTTAAAATATCTTAAGTGTAATATGGGACAAAGACATAAAATGCAAACTGAAGCATAGTAATTTTCCTTTACACTCTTGATCATTTTACACTGTGTTCCAAGCCTAGGCTAAAGCTAGCCTCACCATGAGGAGTCACACCAAACACATTAATGGATCTAGATCAGGATCTAAATCTGATATACCTTTAGTGTAAGGAATAAAGGAATAAGTATAATACATATTTAACATGTAATATGTAGTAGCTTAAGCAGTTATAGGTTTGATATATAAATACAGTAATGATATTTGCATTATGAAAAAGAAAAAATAGGACAGAAAGCAAAGAAATTGATATTATGCTTAAAAGGCATATGCACAAAGTTTTTTCTAACTAAGTGGGTTTTTTCTAACTATCAGGTGAAAGTCAGGCAGAGATCTGGCTTGCATGAAGTCTCACAGTGGATTGAAGCCCAGCACTGTCTGCTAGCTTGGTTGAGATTTTGCAGATGACATATGGGCATGTGCTATATCACATAATGTGTTTTCCACTGCATTTTTAAATCTTTTAGTCTGCTTTTTCAGACTTTACAAGATTTTTAAATTTTGTGCCAATCTATATTCTGTAAGTTTTCACATGATATAATGTGTTGCTATATAGCAAGTGCAAATACCTTGTTCTTAGAGCATCTACACTTTAGTGTATCAGTATATGGAAGTGTAATTCCGATTATTGTAAAAATCAAGTGAAGCATGTGATACGCTGCTAGGAACATGTTGTTATGTCCCTTACTCTTTGATATCCTTGGCTCTTATGAAGCTGTCACTCAGCTTTTAATACCTCACTTCATTTTTCATGCTTTCATTTTGTTAATTGGCTGCCCACTAGTATCTTCACTATGAAAGCATCTTCATCTTGGAATCCTGTAAATTCAGCTACTACTGTGAACATCACACCACCTTATGAAGCATTTACCTGAGGCATAAGTAGGGGCTAGAGATATTGCGGGGTTGGCGGGGAGGGGGGCAGAAGAGGGAGAGTTTAAACAAAATATGTGTTTCTCGGGTAACTGATTTGGATATATTCACAAAACACAAGCATACATGTGTGTGTATGTGTGTCTAATCAATAAGAATATTATTTGGGAAGCTTTGAAAATCCCCATCATATTTTAAAAGCTAGTAGGCACATGTAGGTAGGTGGATGGATGGATAGCTAGGTAGCTAGATGGACCTCTTCTCCTTGGAAAATATTACTTCCAAATACTGCATCTTCATAATAACATTTCCTAAAGAAGCCTGGGTATTTCAAAACCACTTAAGAAAAGTAGGTATATTACTATAATTGAAAGTCAAGGTTCCCATTGTCCTATGCATATTTAAAAAATATCCTTGAAATAAGAAGATAAAATATCCTTGAAATAAAGGATTGTCGCATTTTTTTCAAAACCTCCACACACATGTATAAGAGCATGCAAAATCACCACCATCCATTTTATGGCCAGTTCTAATCAGGACTGGGGATTTAGGGTGGGATTTTTTGACAGTGACTAAGGTAGTTAGGTACTTGGTTCCTACTGTCACTCAATGGGAACTGAATTTGTAGTTCTCCAGCGGTGTTTTTGAAAACTCTGTCATTGGTCTATGTTGCCTGGTCCAAAGCTTTTGTTAGGGAAAATACATAGATTTTATACTTCTGCATTGCCTCTTCCAGAATCTTGATTGTGTAAAGCACAAAGTAAAGAATGAGGGTTTGTTTTACTGCTGCGTTTCAGCAAAAATTTTGCACACACTGGAATTAGTGATACCCTCTGGGATTGTCTGGTTCAAGGCTGATGTAGAGATATCAGAGCGACTAAAGCAATACCCTCTTTGAGCCTTAAAGTGAGCAAAGCAAATGATAAGAGGGCAAAAGAGAATCACTAACTGGGCTGATGATTGTGATGTCCAGACACGTTCACAAGACACTTAGAAATGAAGAAGAAATGTTCAGCAAATCAGATAAAATTGGAAGATGTTCATTAATTTTAGTAGGACAATCCCCAAACAACTTACATTTTGTAGAAATGATGTTTGTTCAAGACAATGTTTTGGTCCGACACTTACAATAGTGTAAATATTCTGTCCCCTTCCCTCCATATAGTAAGGGTCAGATTTTGTTGCACCTATTAGGCACAAAAGTGTACCTAGGTGCCTAGGCATGATCCTATTCCACCTTACTTAAGTCCCTAAAAAATAGATAATGCAAAAGGTGCATGGGTCCTCTCCTTCCCACAGGGGTTTATACTGCTGTATGCCAATGCTTTTGCTGGGACTAAAACCTGGAGGTTTCTGGTTAAAGGCTCTTCGTGAAAAAATGCTTTGGGAGGTATGAATTTGATACAAGAAGCATCTACCGTGATAAGAAGTCAGTCCATCAAATGAACCAGGTCTGTCAATGATAAAGAGGGAAGAAACCTGGGAAGATATTTTTTTCTGACACAAATAAATACTGACCTAGAGGTTCTAGTAGAAGAAGAGAAAAAGGGGCCTCTTGAGAACAAAATGTGTTGCCTTTAAACATAGAAACAAAAACCATGGGAACCTAACTTACATCAAGGACAAATTGTGTTGTTCATAGAAACTTGGGCACATAGGACAGAAAAAGACCACAAAAGGAAATGAGTTCATTCTCTAGTTGTCAGAGGCAATGATATCACATTATCTGTTTCATAAACAAATCCAAATCTATCTTGCAACAGGTTTTTGCACCAGTATCCTTCTTGGGGCACTGTAATGTTGCTATTTGATGCTTAGATTTTTTTTTCCTCTTAATTTCCATCTTAATAGCATCAGATTTTTTTCCACTTCTAAGGGCCTTGTTACATGTAACACTGTGAGTTGCAAAAATGTTGATCATTAGTGCTAGGTCAAGTTTGGAGCAGTCATATATTCAGTCCAGCAGAAGCCTGCAGGACTGAAAGGTAAGAATCATAGAATTATAGAAAATTTGGGTTGTAAGGGACTTCAGAAGATCATCTAGTCCAAACACGAGCCCAGAGTGGGACCAGCCCCAACTACATCATCCCAGCCAAGGCTCTGTCTACCCAGGTCTTAAAAAGCTCCAAGGATAGAGATTCTACTGCCTCTCTGGGTAACCTGCTTCAGTGCTTTACTACCTTTCTCATGAGAAAGTTTTTCCTAATATCTAACCTGAACTTCCCTTGCTGCAACTGGAGACCATAGTTTCTTGTTCTGACATCTGCCACCACTGAGAACAGTCCAGTGCTATCCTCTTTCCAACCCAACTTCATGTAAAAGCCTGCTATCAAATCCCCCTTCAATCTTCTGTTTTGCAGACTAAATAAAGCCAGTTCCCTCAGCCTCTCCTCGTAAGTGCCATAGCCCCCTAACCATTCTCATGCCTTCTGTTGGATTCTCTCCATCTTGTCCACATCCTTTCTATAGTGGGGGCCCCAAAACTGTACACAGTAGGGCTGTGTGAAGCTTCAGTCCCTGATTCAGCCCAACTTGGTGACTGAATCCCTGAATCTGAATTGAACCCAAGGACCCTTTAATCTCTCTAAATCAAATCAGAATTCTCCGAATCAATTCAGAAAAATTTGGTGATTCGGACATAGAGACAGCTTTAAATGTTTTTTCTGCATACCTCTAGGTAGCAGGCAGCTCATGAATGCTGTGATGTTGGGGCAGATGGAGTGTCTCACAGGAGCATGGAGAGGTCCCCAGCACAATTGGCATCAGACCCGGAAGTGGTTCATTTCAGGGTCCTCCAGAGAACATGCAGGAGGGCCCCCCTGTGTCCTCCCCAGCTCGGTGACTGGTGCTTCCTGGGCCGGGGGGCACCCAGGGTCTCCCCATGGCTGGTTGCCGAGCCAGGGGGCACCAGTATTTCCAGTCCACTTCTGGGTTCACTGCCAAGCACATGGGGGCTCCCTGCACTCCTGTGGGATGCTCCATCCACCCTAGCATCACAGCGTTCACAAGCCATGCTGGTACCTTGAGGTATGTTAAAAAAACATTTAAAACTGTGTCTATGGCTGAATCGCTGATTTTCCAAATCAGCATCAAATCTTCATATTCAGGTTCGGCCAAATCAAATCAGGGACAGTGATCTGAATTAACTAATCAAATCAATGTCCCCGATTTGGGCTGAATCCAAATCAAATAAGGCCTGCTTCACATATCCCTAGCACACAGTATTCCAGATGTGACCTCAACAGCACTGAATCGAGCTGATGAATCAGTTCCTTGATCTTCTGAAAATGCTTCTACTAAAGCAATGCTGTTAGCCTTTTTCACAAAAAGGGCCTGTCTTCCACTGCACTTCATTTAGGCCACTCTACCAGGGTAACTCAGAAACAGTACCCTGTCTGTTAGGTGAAATTGAATTCAGCATTTTGTTCCCAAAATCTGGTCTCAAGTCTTTCCCAATCCAACATTTCTTGTTACTAGTGACACTATTTGAGTCTTGGAGTCAGCAATCTGACACTGACCTTCATATGGAATCTCCATGTTGACCCTAATTCATAAATTACCCAAGACAGATCACCTAAGACCGTTTATGTTTTATTAATGAGAATCAACTTCTTATGCCCATTGACCCTGAAATAATGTTTTCCTTCCTATTGATTTCCTAAGAGAAACCCTCACTTCCTTGTTCCTTAAACTATAGACAATGGGGTTAACTGATGGTGTCACTATTGTATACATCAGGGAGAGAAGCCTGTCACCATCTGGAGAATACATAGTTTTGGGTCTCACATAAGTAAATATGGCGGTACCATAGAAAACAGAAACTACAATAAGGTGTGATGAGCAGGTGGAGAAGGCTTTGTATTGGCTCTCTACTGAGGGCATTCTGAGGACTGTGGAGATGATGAAGATATAGGACAAGAGGATGAGCAAAAAAGGGACCAGAATGAAGACAATGGTGACTGTGGCAACAGAAACTTCATTCCTGTAGGTGTCAGTGCTGGCTAGTCTTAGCAGAGGGGAAATGTCACAAAAGAAATGATTCATTTGGTTGGAACCACAGTAAGGCAGAGTAAATATTGAAATTGTTTGTCCAAAAGCTACTAGTATTCCAATAGTCCATGAAAAAGCAGCCATCTGAGTGCAAAACTTCTGGTTCATCTTGAAAGTATATTGCAGGGGTCTGCATATAGCCACATATCGATCATACGCCATGACAAAGAGCAGACAGCACTCTGTGAGGCCAAAGAGAAGAAAGAAAAACATCTGAACGCCACAGCCTGTGAAGGATATTGTCTGGATCTCTGAGAGCAGATTCACTAGCAGTTTGGGGGCTATAGCAGAGGTGAAGCCAATGTCCAAGAAAGACAAGTTCCTGAGGAAAAAGTACATGGGCGCATGAAGAATTGGATGGGTCACTGTGACGATAATTATCAGTGTGTTCCCCAGGAGGGCCACCATGTAGAAGGCTAACACCAGCACAAAGAGCAGAACTTGGATTTCGTGGAAGTCTGAGAATCCCAGGAACACAATCTCAGTCATGCAAGTCTGGTTTTTTTGTTTCATCTCCTCAGCTTTGTTGACTTTTGGTGTAGTCATGAAGCCTGAAGACAAAGCAGATAAATGATAGAAACAAAATGTTCTCAAAGAAGATAAATTAATGGTCATTAGAGGAGAACTAGTAAGCAAACCTCTCTGATCTATATACTCCACTATGTAGGAGATGTATGCTGTTTCAGCGACAACTTTCATCATACCCAAAAAAGCAAAACAAAACAAATAACCTCCCTCCCTCCAAAAAAACCCTAAACTTTATTTTTGAATAGGGAACTGTATACATCAAAGAGTATGTCCCCAAACAATAGCTCTCAGAATTAAGTCTGAATTCAATAATTCCAATATTTCTTTGTTTTCCAACCTGTGCATATGAACTTTCCAAGAATGCATCAGTACACTTAGCTCAAATTTAAAGAAAAACATAGTCATGTAGGCTGCATCCACATGAGTGTGGAGGTTTGTTTCCCCAGGGACAAGTTGCAGTGGCATACTTCGTGCCACTGCTAGTCATCCCCAGGAAATGCCCATGCCACATATGCTCTGGCACAAAGCAGGTTACCCCGAGTGGGGTAGGGGAGGCTGGGGCCAGAAACTGTGCTGGCCCCACCAGCCTTACCTGGCTTCCTGGGAGCCTCAGGGAGCTGCGGTTGCAATACTGTAGCTGGGAGCCTGGCCCACAGCTGGAGTGCGGTGCTGGCCAGCCAGGCTCCAGTTTTGGGTGGCACATGATGCTCTTATGTGTGCCACCTGACTTTTTTTTTGGCATGGGTTTTTTTGACGTCAGGATCTCCCTGGGGATAAATCCCCCCCTCCGTGGGGTGCATGTGGGTGCACGTGCACCCCCTGAGATTGGCGTTACACCCCCTGGCAGAAGCACCGCCGACACTGCCAGTGGTGCCTGTGGATGGTCGCTGCTCACCCCAGCACCACCAACACCACTGTGGCCGCCTGCAGGAGCTCCCTGCTTGCTGCTACCATGCCCCCACCCCCAACTGCTGCCAACTGCAGGCAATTGCCATGCTCCCAGCCTCTGGGGGTACGTGTTATTCATGCCTCCCCCTGCCACACACTGCAAGGTAGCAGCTTGGGGTATGCCTGCATGTGCATTTTGTGGCATCACAGACAGGTCTGCAGTGCCACATACTGCACATCCAAGTTCGTCTGGGTGAGGCCGTAGAGTGACTTTTCCAAGGTCATAATGTAGGTCAACTGAAGAACTGAGGTTAGAACCTTATCCACTAGCCCACATTGCCTTTTGACTCAGACGTTTACCTCATGTTTGGTTTCCAAATGAATGTATTATAGTTTTCTAAATTTTGTGTTTTTACTATATTTTATGTTTGTTCAAAATACAAATTTAAGTAGGAGATGAAAGGAAAGGAAGGAAAGGAAAGTTGTTGATTAAACAAACATGGATGTTTTTTCTCTGTTTTTCTTTTGTAAAATACACCTTTAGTACAAGGGGAATTTCTGTGTATAGCTTATAAATATGAGGGTCCACTCAAGAGCAGAGTTGGGTGAGCATAGAGAAAGATGAGTGGAGGGATTTATACATATATCAACATATATAGAGAGACAGATAGGTTTAACAAGTCCATGTAAGAACTCTTAATTTAGTCACAATGCCATTAGAATTTCAGTCCTGCTTTATAATTACTTTGAAAATGAGTTGATGATTACACTGCATGCATGACAACAATCAAATAGAAGCTATGGATTTTTCAACATTTGGATACTTTTTAATAGTTTTCCTATTTTGTCCTAGAACAACAATGAACAACATCTTAGGCAACACTTCTGCACTGTACTAAGGGTCAGGAAAAGCCTGAGGCTTATCCAGGTCTTGCTCAGACATAGTCAGTGGGGTTTTTATATCTCAAGATCTGATTTCTTCCTGACTCTCATTTTCCAAACAGAATAAAATAGTACTCAAAGGGACCCTGAGACACTGAATAGTTCTACCTCCAAACGACAGTAGCTTACTTGTGCATTTTCATTTTTATTAAACTGTAAGAAAGTCCCTAGCCCACGAAAAAAGGAACTGTCTTCACTGAGAGAGGATGCAATGTCTAAAACCTGGAAGGGGGACACCACACTCTGCCATACTGGTCTGATATTACCCCTCTTTCACTGCCACTCTATCTCACAGATGGCCAAACACATATTACCCTTATTTAAATTCTTGCATGGCCTAGACTGCATGTATATGAGATACTACGTCACAGTAGCAATGAGCTACTGAGCCATAGCTAGTTGCTATAATGTTGTAGCATTGCTGGGCACAAACCATGATGGTGATGCTACTACACAGTAGTAACAAGCTACTGCATAGCAGGTCATTGCTACTGTGAAGTAGCAGCTAAAAATTAATGTAGACACAGCCCTAGAGTCTCAGTCAAGTACTTTGTACTAAGTATAGATGGAGTTACAAATGGTCCCTGGTACAAGGCATTTACAAATCTTAATGTACAACATAATGTGTTATAGATGAGAACAGAAGCACAAAGGGATTGAGGATGCCATATTTAAAAAGTTCTTGAAGGACCCTTCATGCCATTTTCGAAAAGGAGTTAAAACCTGATTTTTTAAAAAGTTCCTAAGCTACCACAAAAAATGCAACAAAGCACACAACAGACAATTTTTCTAACAGTCTCACAAAGGTTAGAAACCTAACTTGCATGGAATCAGTTGGAGGTAAAATTAGTACTTAGCATGCTTTTGAAAATGTCACTAACTCAAATTTTTCATTTTTAGCAAACACTTAAAGACTTTTAGAATTCTGACTCTATGTGCCTACGTCTTACTGAAGGTCAGTTGAGATACAGCTAATTAATTTATGACCTTATTATCATTATACATTATTTCATTGTTTATTTTGTTGATTTATTATTATTTTAGTTTATTTTTCCCCAGTGTGACTTGCCTAATATCACATGGCAAGTCTATGAAAAATGTAAAAAATCAAGGAATTACATGGACGTATACAGTGTTCCCTCTTCGTCCTCTACAACATAATATAGCCTTTCTTGCTTTATATGCAATGAAATTTGGGGCTTTGTCCTTAAGCAAGGTTGAAGAGCTTCTTTCACCTCCTACTACACTTCATTTAGGCTGGATTTTAGAGAATGGTATTCAAATACAAGGTGATGTAACCATTTTATTAACATTCTCCCCACTGACCCAACAACCCTTTGTTCCATATTCTCTAGTTTTATCTCCAAAAACACCCACATTATAAATGACCAAAGCTTGTAAAACAACTGCCTGTTTACCTTTGCATTCATAGGCTGATGTTTTCAAAGCAAAGTTAATGGAAATTGAGCACCTAAATCCCTCATTCTCCTATGGAAATTGCAGGTTTAAGCACTTTCTCCAACACATTTTAAATGTTTTCTTTTCATTCCTACCTCTGTAAGAAAGATTTTCCTCTTTTCACTTGCATTGATGACTCCTAGTACTTTGGGATGAGTTGAAGAAGAGTTTTTAGAATTTCCCTAAAACCTACAGGGAATTGTTAGGAAAAATAAATGAGCTCATAACAGTGAGCTAATAGTCATATTGCTTGTTTTCTTTAAATCAGTTTTGGGAGAGATGTACAGGAATACTTGTAGGAGGACACAGGTTCTTTGTCTAGAAAGTGACGGCTCAATTGGCTGCTGTATTACAAACTTCCTGGACAGTTCCTCTCACTGCCAGACAAACTTCCCCTGTAATTACTGGTATAAAATATACCTGCTATAGCTCTTTTTGCCCAGTGACAGCCAAATGCAGAAACACCAGTAAAGGCTGGAGCAGAAGCCAGAGCCCTCCACCTTCTGAAGCTAAGTTCAGTGACCTAGAGAACTAGAAGCCCTTCGGTTATCAATCACCCTGGGCGCATATACCTCCCCCTCCCAGCTGCCTGTTAAGTACATCAAGAGGAGCAGAGGATGATCTGGGGACTTCCGATCAAGTGTAGGAGTGGCCAGGTTCCACCCCACTTCCCATCACTCAGAAAAGTATTTATCAAAAATACATTTGTTTATATGTATTTTAAAAACATGTAAGGTGAAAATCCTACTTTCCATTGAAAAACATAATATTGAAAATGTTTTTTTAGGTCATGGTAAAATGAACAAACGTTTTGCTGAAAGTTAAAACCCTCTAATTTTGGGGTTGAAAAGTGTGTGTGTGGGAAATCCCATATAATTCAATTTTAAGTGAAATTCTACCATTTTGCAGTATTTTATTTTCCGCTTAAAAATATAGCATACTTTATTTTCAGGGTGCTTTTTTTTGGGGGGGGGCAGTTAGGGAGTGGAAATATACACATTTTGTGCTTGTTCTGTTCCTTTATGGACCATGTCATAGTCTGGCTCTAATATAACAAAGTGGCATTATGTGGCTTTTAGCTGGATAAGCCACCAAGCATAATCCTTTTCCACTCTAACCCAGCAGCCACTAAGATATCAGAATTCCTTATGTACCTCCATATTGGCATGGATATATCCCAGTATAGCTAGATTTTAGCTTTTGTGTATGGTCACAAAAAATCCAGAACAGTTTTGTAGACATCTAACTACATAATATCTGTTCAGCTTCATTTCCATCTGGGAAACTCATAAATTTAGACCAGATTTTAAATTCCTTGGGTGGAGAAAAATATGTGGAACTGAGATCATACATGCCGCATAAAGGAGACAAAGGTAATCAACTTTAACAAATATTGTAATGTTGAGGCAGGTGCTCTTGAAATTGGAAACTTGGATTTTAGGGTCTCACTCAATCTCCTGGGTTTAGATCATGCTACATCGAGTTACAGCTGTTATAGCTGTTTCTTTTGGTTCTCAGTGAGGCACTGTGCACCCAAACTGCCATTTCTCTTGTTCAAGGACAAACCATTGTCCTCTTAGTACATTAAGTCCCAGTAAGTTTGTTTTCTCTTTAAGTATTACTGCTGCCACTATTACCTTAGAGCCATTAGGTAACATGAAGGTTGCTCAGACCAGATGTTCTGGACGGCTGGTGCCTCCAACTCTAATTACTTGATAAGGGGTTCCTTTCTCTCCCTTTTAATCTGTGGAATCTAAAACGCAAATCTGGGAACCCATGTCTAATAACATATCAACTGACTTTTCACTTTTACTTAACTGAACCTGTACAGGTATCTGAATTAGGCATCAATATTAACTTTAGATACTGGTCTCCAGCTTGCTACTGCCCCCATTGCCTTTTTTGGGGCGTTGGGCTGGCCGGATTCCCTAGGCCACATGATCAGGTGGGGTAACAGCTGGTGGCCCCACATGTGCCTGGGAAAATTGACAGTTTTGACCTCAGGGCAGAGAATCCCCCCTGGTGACACTGTTGGTGGTGCAGAAGGCCCCTTTTTTGGTCTTGCCCTTTTGGTACAGAGTTTAGCCCACAGCTCTTGCAAGACATTAGTGGGCAGTCTATTGATTTGCACTTTATTGAAACAGGCATCTAATGAGTCTTTCCACATTTTTGCTTGCGGAGTCTTGGGCCAGCCTTTCCTGGCTTTTCTCAACCATTCGGGGGGTGGAGGTGGGGATCAGGGGGTTTATCTTTCTCTGAGGCCACTGCCATAGTTTTCATCAGCTTGGTAAGCCTTGGCTTCTCAAAAATGGGTAAAAGCTGCACTAATCGCTGGGTCGCATCTCTTACTGGGTGATTCACTGCCTCTGGCTCCAAGGCCAACAGGGCTGAGGTGCACTCTATGGGTGCTCTTCGGCAAAACCTCCTACACAATGGTGGTGTCACAATTTCTGCATCTAGCGTGTGAGACCGAACTGCTGCGCAAATGATTTCAGTTAATGCTAACTGATACAAGCAGTGGATATCCTCTTCAAAATCAGCCCAGGCCCGAGGGGCAGGGTTAAGCTCTTCTTCCATATAACCATAACTGGCTGCAGTGACTTGGAGCACAGCAGAAAACAAAGTAATATTTTTATCACTTCTTGCAAACTGATTTAACTAGTTTAGGGCACAAAACAATTTGTGCTAATTTGGCTCTATTAATTGAAATTGTAAATGCCTTCTTTTCAATACACATTTGAACTAGCCAGTCTATTACTGGCTCTTCTGGCTTGAATTTATGCTGCTTTTGTATATTTTTAATCTCAGCACGGGTAAAGGAATGCAGGTCTGTTCATGGATTCTCTCTTTGTGGCCCTGAATGAGTTATCACTGTGGGAAAAACTGGGCTGAGTTCCTCCCTCCGGGCGGGGAAGACCTGGCTAGGTTCTTCCCTCTGGGCAAGGATATACAGGGGTGGTTCAGTACCAGGCTCATCATCAATCTCCTCCTCTCCATCAGTCTCCTCCCTTTGATCTTCCCGGAGCTCAACTTCTGGTTTATCTCTATACAGACACGTATGGAAGGATGGCTGCACAGCCTGTGCTAACTGCACCCCCTTCTGGAGGGAAGTGGCCATGTGTGCAATCATAATTCCTTCCCTCCCTTCTAATGCTTCCAAGTGGCTATGTATAGCTTGCATAGCCTTGCACACCATGCTGTTGGAATCTCTCATGTCTTCTAACTCCTCACTGAGCTGGGTGACCTTTTCCTGGAGCTGGGCATTCTCTTTGGCCCCTAACCACAGGTATGTGTCTAACAGCCATGACAGACATCCCCTCCTGAGCTTACCCCAGGCAGCAGTAGCAAACCTAGCCCAATGATTGGGTACAGTTCCCGGGTCACTCTAGGCAGGTCTCAACCTATCCTTATCCTACCTGGGATTCTCCATCCCTGTCATTTCCTTAAGCAAAGCCACCAATGAGGCTCATGCAACTTCCTCCATTCTGACTTTTCTCTCTGGACCAGAGCTTCTCAATCCTGTTCGTGACACCAATTTATGGCCTAGCCACCTGCAGAGGTTTTGAGATTGAGAGTATGGTCGGGGGTAGAAAGGTATGAAAGGTTTATTGACAACAAAAACACAACTATGCATAGTAACAAGACAAACAATGACAGACAAGAATAATTTGCACTGGTAACTTATTGGCAGTCCCCTCTGATGCCTGATGTACAACAAGTTTCTCTTTCCACAAAGGTCAGCGAAGTCAGGCATCCCCAATCAGTGTTGTCCAAGAGGTACCAGGAATGACCCTGGTATTCAGTCCTTGGGCTCCTTGAGATCCACTGGCCCACTGATCCAGATCAACAGCTAACTAATCCTTTTCACAGAGCTGTATCTTCCTTCTGAATGTTTTCCAGATGTTTCAGCCAATTTATAGCTTCTAAACAGTACTGATAACTTACAGCCAGATTCTTTTTATTTCAACTGTCTTTAGACTGACCAATAGTGGTACAAGCCTTGCATTCCTTTTGATAAGGTTAATTTTAACTATGCCACAGGGCCTTACTACTTCAAGGCTTTGCTAAATTTACTAGGCTTTACTTTATACAAGGCCTTACTACATCTTAAACTTTAATTAGGCTCTTAGCAAAAACATATAGTTTAATATCTAAACAAATACAGAAAAACATGTGGTCTAATCTTCATAGAGCCTTCAGCAAGCACCTTTATCACACAAACACAATTTCATCTGTCACACTATTCTGAAGAAACACTATAATATCCATGCTAAAAACCTTAATAACAAAAGGGTTCCTGAGGCCTGCTATGATACTGACCTCAGCAGGTTTCTTCCCTAATTATACCAGTCTGAGAGCAGAATTTAGGTAAAATATTTTCAGTTTGAAATAACTGCTCAAATATTGTTCTGCATTGTTGTTTGTTTCTTTGTTTCCATGCAAGTGTGTTGAGGGTGTGGGGCAGGGAATTGAAGAAAAAATAATTAAAATAATATTTATATCATGAACATTTGAAGATTTTTAAATGTATATATATTTAAGACTATGAATAAACAATGGAGAATTTTGGACGTTGAACAAGTAAAAATTTGAAAATTACTAGAAACTGCAACATTTTAGAGCTAAATGTCATTCCAATTTCTTAAACAGAACATTTTAAAAAATGGTACAATTGAAAACCCAATTTCCCACTTAAAAACACTTCAGTGGACAATTTTCCATAACCCCTTGTTTATAGGTTAGGGAATAAGAGAATTAATAATATTAAAAATATTACTGTGTCATGCACTTACAAGGATTCATGAGAGAGCTGGTCCCACAGGACACATACAAGAATTAAAATGTGTGTGCGTTGAGTATTGGCTTCTTCAGAATTACTGAATGTAATCTTCCAGCAACAGGTATGATTGAAAATCTGATTATACTAAAACATATATTTAAAAATGTAATGTTAATTTTCCTTTCATTCTATTTATTCATTGCCCTTCACCTTCTTCAGTCAATAATACATTAACATTGTGAGTGCAGAGCAGTGTAGGAACACATCCATAAGTAAAATGAGTGCCTGATTCTGATGTCAAATAACTTTGATTAATTTAGTATTCATAAAAAAAAATGCACACACTTGAAAAGAGTGTAACAGAATTATTCCCTGATAAGCGATCCTCTTTTCTTAGAATAACACTGTTCTAAGGAATAATACAGGGATTATTATTTAGAGCTGGGATTTTCAAATCTGTGTAATACAGGTATACTTTAAACTGAACTGAAATTTTCTGGGCCAAATCCCTTAAGATGTTTTATTGGTGTGATATTTGGTGTGTACTGTTAGAGAGAGACAGAGAGCAGGTAGCAGATAGTTAAAGCATAAGAATGTGATGAAGAAAAAGTCTGATCCTACTTTCACTGTGAGAGAGAGAAATTAGGAGCAATTTGTTTAATAAAATCTGAGTTCCACTCGTGTAAAGCATAGTAGGGTAGAGGAAGAATATTAAAATGGCAAAGGGAATATATATTTTTATCATTAGCCGGAATGATTAACTAAATAGAATATCCTACTGGAAATACTGGCTGGTATTTCATCTTCCTTTGAATAAAGGTTTTTGTAGATACTGTTATTGTGATTAAATGGGCCTGTGTGATCCTTGTTAATGCATGTTAGAATTTTCCTTCTGAACTATGCGGGAAGAGTAGATCCCAAGGGGTGTGATGGTGCAGTCCTGCTCCAACGGATGTTTAAAACAAACTACTCAAGAGGGACAATAGGCTTTCTATTCAGATAGAACTGAGGGTATCAGCTGACGTCATGTCTCATTATTATCTATTTTGTGTGGGCTTTTTCTTAATCATCCTTTAAATAAACTATTCTTTCTTCTACAACTATTCAGTCTATTACCTACTCTTGGTAATATTTCTCTATTCACTCCCAGCGTGTCCAGTAAAGGTGTCCTGATATCTAAGAACCTGTATTGGATGCTTTGTTTCTAAGAGATTCAAACCCACAGCAAGTCAGAGACAGGAAAGGTAGAGGCAGGGCTGAAGGCAGACTGAGCTGTGCAGTGGCAGGAGGGATTGCAAAGTTGAAGCAAATAGTGAAGTTACTGCAGTGACCTTTTCCTGAGTTCTTTCTTGCAGCAGAGGATGGATGCTGTAGGAGGTTGAACCAGTGGTGCAGTGAGACATATGATCAGACATAGGTGGATGAGAGAGGTCAATCTCCCGGAGTAAAGAAATGTGTTCCTGGGGAACATGAGGGGCTAGAGCAGTCACTAGGGTGTTTTTGCAAGGAGGGCAGGCTGTGGAGTAGAGAGGAGAGGAATGGTTGGGTTATTATGGGGTAAGAGGTGAGGGGAAGATGGGGTTTGGGGTTGGAGAGGAATGGGGTAAAATGGGGTTGTGAGAGAAAGAGGGCTTGAGTGAGAGAGTCACCGGGGGTATGAGGGGCCACAGTGAAGTTCAAAACTTCAAAGGGGCAGGGGAGGGTGTGAGGTAGATGGTGAGGGTCGAAAGGGGTGAGGCATGATGAGGATGAATCTGTGCAGGGTACAGTGGGTTAATGAAGGCAGTGAAGGGGCAGGGTAGGACTCAGTGCAGCATGAGACAGTGGGTTTTTAGGGGTTAAGGGCACGATGAGGTGGTGCTGATTGTGCAGATATGTGGAATAACAGTGGACAGTGGAAGCAGGAACAATGCATAAAGAGCAGTGAAGAGCAGTTTGGGGCCATGATGGAGTGTTTAGGTGATTCCTGTTGGGGTGCAGAGAACAATACTGTCTATGGCCAGGCTGGAAGTAACAGGTATAGCCCTTGGCCTCTTACATGTTAGTAAATCTTTTTGTTTCCTTTTAATTTCAGAAAAAAGTATATATTGTGTTACATCACAATACATCACACCACCTGCACCCTGCTTTTCAAAATCCTAGTTTCCCCTGTGAAAGTTCATCTACCTTATTAGTTCATGATGATTTTATTATCTCTGCAGATGGAAAACAAGAATGGGAAATGGCTGGGGAGAACCGTTCAGTTGTGACACATTTCTTCTTTGAGACTTTCTCAAACATCTTTGAAGTCCAAGCCACCTTTTTCTTCCTAGTACTGTTTATGTTCATCATTGACTTAGGGGGAAACATGCTGATCATTGTGATCACCCTGGTAGACCCTGTCCTTCACTCCCCCATGTATTTCTTCCTTAGAAATCTGTCCTGTGTGGAAATCAGTTATACCTCTTCGACTATCCCCAAAATGCTATTGAGTTTCTTCTCCAAAGAAAACAGGATCTCCTTTCTGGGCTGTGCCATGCAGCTGAATTTCTTTACACTCTTGGGGATCACAGAGTGTTTTGTGCTAGCTGCCATGGCATATGACCGCTATGTGGCCATCTGTCACCCTCTGCACTACATGGCCATGATGAGTCGAAGAGTCTGCTTCCAGCTTTTAGCTGTGTCCTGGCTCATGGGTGTGCTGGTCGGTGTAGGGCAGACAGCTTCAACATTCACATTGCCCTTCTGTGGCCCCAATAGAATAAACCACTTCTTCTGTGACCTGCCTCCACTGCTGAAGCTTGTCTGTGTGAACACTTACAGGAATGAAATCATCACCTATGCCGTCACTATCATCTTCATTATGGTGCCCTTCATGCTCATCCTCGTGTCCTATGCCTGTATTCTGCAAACCATCCTCAAGATACCATCAGCTGAGAGTAGGAAAAAAACCTTCTCCACCTGCTCCTCGCATCTCATCGTAGTCACTCTGTTTTATGGATCTGGCATTGTGACTTACCTAAGGCCCAAATCCTTCTACTCTCTCAGCTATGACAAACTGCTTTCCCTGTTCTATACACTTGTGTCTCCAATGATGAATCCTTTGATCTACAGCCTGAGGAATAAGGAAGTAAAGCAAGCATTGAAAAGGCTGTTAAGCAGAAAAATATCTCTTTGAACTGTGTAAAACAAAGATATTTCATATATTTTTTGAGGAATTTGCAGGAGCCTATTATAACCCATGTGAAATATATTATCAACGCATTGTTTATAAATATTGCAATATTGCATACTTTAGTCATATATTGGGTTATTTCAACTACCAGGTAGTCAAGGATCTACCCTGGAAAGTGAAAGATGACCTGTGAAAGCTCCTATGAAATCAGCCAAGTAATATACTGTGATGCCTATTTATCATGATATAATATAAAATAAAAATGTTATATATGTTTAAGTATGTGTGTAATTAGACAGCTAATGTCCTTAAAAACTGGGCTTACGTGACATTAATAGGTATAGAGGAAAGCCAGTAACAGAGGAGAGAAACAAATTTGTAAAAAATTATGGAAGCAGTTATGTGCTGGGATCTTCTCAGAGGTAATTTATTCTCTTGCCAAAGGAGAAGCTGGGAGTGTTGGATTTTAGCCTGCATGTTCAGTGAGGAGCACTGTGGATGGGTGCTATGGGTAAGCTGTACTGTTAATGATTCTCTAACTAGTTGTCTACTTAAAGTATCTAGATGCTCTTTTCACCCCAGAGGGAGATGGCAGTGTGGGCTTGGCAACAAGGTCTAGAAACTGCCCCCTAATTGGTTTTCCATGACCTGATGTTTTGTTGTATCAGGTGATTACTGTCTCAAGTTTACTACAGTTTTATCACATTTTTGTTGCAAGTGTGGCTGAAGGAGCCTGAAGGCAAAAAAGAGAGGCTATGAGAGATGTGGTGAGTGTCACAAAAGTAGTCCAGTGCAGATAGGGAGAGAAGGTCCCAGGATGGACAGAGATAAAAGGAATAGTCCCCAGGGGCACATCCATACATATAGGCAGGTGCACTTGCAGCAGTTCAAATAGGAGTGGCACAAATTTTTGCTTGGGATTTTTGCTACAGTGCATGTGCCTGGACATGCACTTTGGTGTGGGACAAGTTTTGCCACTTGAGACAAAATGACCCTGCCCAGCTCCTCTCAGATCTGCATCCAGGAGGGGCTAGAGTCTCCTGGGGCCACCTGTGCTGGGGCCACCTGTGCTGGCTCCAGCAGTATAAAATCTTGCTCTGTGCTGGCCCCAATGATATGAAGCCCTCATGCCATGATCCACTGGTGACCTCAGATAGTGGCTCCTCCATGAACTTGTCACCATGGGTGTGTATGTGGCAAGCCTCACAGGCATCCCAATCTCCTGCCCCTTCTGCAGGCAGAGGGAGACCCTGGTGCACATGACCCTTGAGCGTATCAGGTTGCAACTCCTCCACCTCTAGAACCTCCTCCTGAGGTTCTGGTTGAATTTCACCCCCCACTTTTTTGTTTTTGGTCACCTCACTGGGATCAGAACTCAGGACTGACTTTCTCTCAGGACCAGGGGCAATGCCATAGAAACAAGCTTCCCTTTGCTTGATCACCTTCTAGACCCCTGACTCACTCTGGGCTGCCTTGTCAGCCAGTTTCACTAGTAAGGGTAAAAAGTGCCCTTCTCACTCCCTTCCCTAGGGCTTACTGAGTAAACACTGTCCTGTTCAAATTATTTCAATGAAAGGTAATCTTTGCATGTAGCTCTTTCTTTCTAGGACAAGGAATTTAACTACGAGGCCCCTGTGCATGACGTGGACTATATATCTGCTGTATGCTCTGATTCTGATATCCAGCCATCACTATGCAGGCTCCTTTCTCATTAACACATGTTAGAGCTTACCTAAAACTTATGCATCTTCTCTGGAGTAATGAGATCTGAAAGGAACGCGGTGGATTCTGGTATCTTAGTTGCTCCTTGTCTCACTTCTGAGCATGCTCAGGGTGGTAAGTTTAGGCTGGAGATAATTATTCAGACTAAGAGGGAGGCACCTCTGTGACATTTAAGATATTTAGGCGCCCACATAGGTTTCAGGGTGTTTCATAGGTTAGAGTAAAATGTGGTTTGGAGCATTAGAAGCATGACAGAATTTGATCCTTGGTATTTTGAATAGTAACAAGTACTGAACATCTTTATGCACATGATCTTTATTGGTTAATCTACTAGAAAATTGCAGTGAGTGTTTTACAAGTGACTAATTACACTCTCTCATTCCAGAAGCATATTACACATATCTCAATGGAGATAGGACAGAACATAAATGGCCAAAAAATTCATGAAATAGGACTTAGATTAGCCTCAGTGGGGACAGGTGGAGGGGATGGAGAGAAAACACCTTAATATATATATATTAAGAAAACACCTTATATATACACACCTGTAAAATAGCCAAATACTGAAATAGATTTAGTAAGAAGAGACAGATGTGTTTGATACTTCTGGCTTACAAAAAGGTCTTGAGAGACAAGCACCTACTTGTTTTTGAGGGTCAGACAGACCTTCCTGACACCATTCCTGGCATCTGACTTCCTCACATACAAGAGGTTGGCAATGGGCTGGAGACAATTGAGGTTTGCCAATTTCCAGATGGCTATCACCACCGCTTTCTCCACAGTCTGGGACTCCAAACACCCCCTGTTCACCCTGAAGTTTTCACACCATGGCTGATCATCCCTTCAGAACAGCACTCTCCATTTTTGCTACCCTGAGATGAACCCATGTTTCTGATCTGGTTAGTTATGGTGTGTGTGTAAATCCCAAACTAATCATCCATCATTGAGGACAAGATGTCCTCCTCCTCTCCAGCCTACAGTGCATATCTGGAGGGAAAGACAGATTTTCCAGGATTTTTCCCTTGCTTTCATGCATTAGATTACTGTGTGTTGTAACTCATGGCCATAGAAAATACCTAGCACAGCTGGCTAAAAGTGCAGATGCCATAGGTAAGATATAATGCTACTTGCTACTGTGAAAGACTGAGCAGCCTCAGCTGATCGTGTACACATGTCAGGGCCAGAATTAAATGTATGAAGGTGGAATTCATATAGATTCTTCATCAAGCAATGCTATAAATAAGGAGGATGTCTGCGGTGTTCTGTCAGCTGCTATATAAAAATAGAGCTTGGACTAATGAGCACCTCAGATTTAAAATTGTAGTACATATTTTTTTATCAACTATTTCATCAGGTGCCTGAGGAAATGGCCACAAGCATCTGTGGGACAGCTGCTCAGCAGAGACAAGCTGAGAAGACGGTATCATAGCAAAGCTTGTAATAGGGAGAGACTACTGTAGCTCCAACACATTGTGAGCACCTGACGTAGTCGTGGGCCCACTCTTATAAGGCTATAAACATATTAGCAATAATATTGAGAATAAATTCTTGTTTGGCATTAAGTGCCACCCTTAAATTATGGAATTATAAAAAGAGGTAAAGTAAAACAAATATATTTACAACTCAGTAATGACTAGTCTAACAATCAGTATCTCTACAAAGGGCACTGCTACCTGAACATTCACTTATGCTCCTTTCTAGCTACATCGTTTTGTTTAAGAAGCCTATCAGAAATGCTTACTGCCATATAAGGCTGCAGTTTGGAAACAAAAAAAAATCCCATTAGTAGTGTTGGTTCCAGCCCCTTTCATATCCCAGACTGCTGTAATGAGTAATTTTCATATTCATAATGGCCCCAATCCAACACCCTGTAGCACAGCTATGTAGCCTTTATGTGGGTAACTAGGAACATGCCATAACTGCATAAAACTGGACTAGAAAGAGGGGTCTCTCTGACTCCTGTACTTTTTTTTCTGGAACTATGATAATGGAAACCTCCTGGGCACAATAAGATCACTAAAGCTCATACATGGCTGAAGTGAATTCCTATATTTTTTTATAGTATTAACATTCTGCAAAAGCACAGCATATAACTTAACAGTGAATAACTTAACAGGAATAGTCAGCCATGGTCATGAAAGTCATCCAAAAAGATACGTTGTGTGCAGTATTTGCTGGGGAATTTAATGAAGTACTTTTTTCATCAAGGATTCCCATTTTATCCACTATTTAACAAGATATTTCTTGTTAACATATGATCGTCATCTGTTGAAATCTGATCCTACAGCCACATGTAAGTGGCCAAAATAGATTCCTGCATTTTTCTAATATTAACATTCTGCAAAGGCATAACAAAAACCATGGCATTCTTTAATGAAAGAGTTTGCAATACAAAGGAATAATACTTAAAAATACAGGCATACTTCACCAAGCATATGGTCAACCTAAAAGGTCACCTTTCTGATCTGTCTTATGAAGATGAGTTTTATTTTGCCTTGAATCTATTAACATAAAATGAAAGACCTTAAATAAAAGGCTTTCAACTGGAAGAACCTGGAATCTTTTTTTAAATGATGTTCCACTAGAGTTTCATATTTTAATGCTGGTGAGGGGGGAGGCAGGGTAGGGAGAGGAGAGTTCTGGGCTTTGTGTTGCATCGCCGTGGTGTCCAACAGCAATAGAACCCCAGCTGGTGATTCTCAGGTGTCTTACAAGTAAGTGCTGTGGAACCAGAGTTCATCTGTCAGGAAGGCATCCGTCCATACTTAACTTGAAGAGCCTCTGTGATAAAGAATACATCACATTCATTTGAAGTGTAGTGCTACTGGACCTCATAGCCGCTTACAATACAGTACGACACACTGGCCTGCTTCTAAAGCTGTCAAAAGTACTTCCAAGCTGGGTTGTTACAGTCATCGAAACAATTCTTTGTAACAAATGATTCAGAGTCCACCTTGGGCACAGGACAAGCTCGTGGAGGAGACAGGCCAATGGACTGCCACAGGGCTCAGTGCTGGCCCCAACTCTGTTCAACTTATACACAAATGATCTACCAACAATCACAATCCACAAGTTCATCTAGACTGATGAACCCTTCAAGCTCCATCTTTCCATATGCTGGAGTAAAACCTGAATGAAGATGTGACAAAGCTGGCAGACTACTGCACCACATGATGGCTCACGCCGAGTCCTGTCAAGACTGTATCCAGCGTATTGCACCTCCACAATGCCAGCACCAAAACAGAACTTAACATCTACATGGGTAGCCAGAGACTAAAGCATGATCCATGCCTAACATATCTGGAAGTGTCTTTAGACAGAACCCTAATCTTCCAGGAACATTTCAAGAAAACAGCAGCAAAAGTCAAAGCCCAAAATAACTTGCTAGCCACGCTTGCTGGATCAACCTTGGGGATCTGTGGCCACAACGCTCTGGACCTCAGCTCTTGCCCTATCATATGCAGTAGCAGAGTGCTGTGCACCTGTTCAGCAAAGGTCATCGCACACACACATCTTGTTGACACGCAGCTGTACACAACCATGGAACGGTCCATTCTGGAACTGGAATGCTCCATTCAACTTCCCTCCCCTGCCTTCCTGTCCTTGCAAATATCACTCCCCCACACATCCATCGATTGATGATCACTCAGAAGCTGGTCAAAACCATTTGTGCTGGATCTCACCTACCACTTTACAATGATCTGTTTAATCCACCTGGAGCCCTCCTTTGCTCAAGACACCCTTTATGGAGCAACCTCCTGGATCAAAATCTGTTTGAAGATATCCTTTGGACCAAGGAATGGGAAACATGGGAAATCACAAATAAGTTCCTTGTGACAAATCCCACTCATCAATTTGCTGGCTTTGAATTAACATGGTAAGAGTGGTCTCTGCTAAACAGGTTCAGGACACGCCAAGGCCCCTGCACAGCTGACCTCCACCACTGGGGCCTAAGTGATAACACATTGTGCTCTTGTGGAGAGGTGCAAACAATGTCACACATTATTGAGGAGTGGCCCCTTTACAAACTAAAAGGTGGATTAATAACTCAGTTAACAAGGAGGCTATTGCTTGGCTCAATGGATTTGCATTCACTAAATAAAGTGAAGTGAATGATCTAATTATTTAGTATAGAATTGTTTATCTAATCAGCTAATAAATTACTCTCACTGAAAAATGTAGGACAAATAAAAAGGAATCTAAGTTACAATTTCGTGTTTGAAAATTACTTCTGGCCCTTGGACCTTCTTATGAATTTGCTTGCCAAGTGAAAATGTTTATTTACTCTCATGTCTTTATTCAGGCTTCACTTGAAAAAAAACAACACATATGGCTGATTCAGTCTCTTGTTAGCATGTTTTATAGCTAGAGTTTGGCTAGTTTTATAGCTAGTGCTTGGCTAGTTTTTTCCTCTTAAATCAGAAATGCTGATCCATTGAAAAGCAGCCATTTTGGAGGTTGATATCTATTTTTCTGGAAGACTTCAGAATATTCAGGATGACATTTTCGCCAGACAGATGGAAGGAAGCAAGGACATTTTCTCTTAGCTTCACTAGCAAGGATACTGATATGAGAAATGGAGAATTTAATGCATATTTTTTTCTGGATCAAAGCAGGTATTTGTAACTGGATTTAACATTTTATAGGGATGTGTTTTTGTCACCAGTTAAACAGCAGTTCTGGAATGGTACTCTTTTTTATGGCTAGTCATCCAAAAGAAAACCAAACCAAACAGAACCTTTCTTTTCATCTTCATAATAACTTGAAACAAATTCTGAAACTGCCAAATTCCTTCTGAAATTCAAAGTTTATATCCCTACCATATCTGCAACATCACTCCATATTTCCAACATGTTCTGTAAATGTGAGGGCACTAGGATTGGTCACAGTATTCCAGTTAAATGCTTCATACATTGACACTGCTGTGAGTGTCAAGAGAATGGAGTTATTCACAATTTTCCCTTGAGTGAGAACAGAAAATATAGGATATTGCAAGTAAAAATATATTTTCTATTTCAGACTAAATAAGGATTCAACATTTTCCACTCCCATTTTATCCCAAACTCAGAATGTTTCAATATCAGAATCCTTTTAAAGACTTTATATGAGGGAACAGTTTCCTGCCAATTGATTTTTTGAAGGCACTTTTAATCTCCTTGTTCCGTAGGCTGTAAATAATGGGATTACACATGGGTGTCATCACAGTGTACACTAGGGCAAAGAACCGGTCCTTGCCCTGAGTATGGGCTGAACTAGGCTGCAAATAAACAACTGTTCCTGTTCCATAGAAAAGAGAAACCACGATGAGGTGTGAGGAGCAGGTAGAGAAAGCTTTGTGTCTGCCTTCAGCTGAGGGCATCTTGAGAATAGAGGAGATAATAAGGACATAGGACAAGAGGATAAGCAGGAATGGGATGATTCCAATAGGCACAGCAAGGGTGGTAACAACAACTTCATTCATGTAGGTATCTGCAGAAGGCAACTGCATCACAAGGACAATGTCACAGAAGAAATGGCTGATTTTGTTTGACCCACAAAAGGGCTTTGTGAATATTGAATAAAATTGCCAAATAGCCAGTAAAATGCCAAAACTCCATGAAAAGGCAGACATCTGAGCACAGATTCTACGACTCATAATAAGGGTGTATTGCAAGGGCTTGCATATGGCAACATATCGATCGTATGCCATAACAGAGAGGAGGAAACATTCTGCAGTAGCCAAGATATTGAAGAAAAACATTTGAAACCCACAGCCTGCTAAAGTGATTGTTGGGGTCCCTGACAGTAGATCCACCAGCATCTTGGGGAGGATTACAGTTGTATAGCAGACCTCCAGAAAAGATAAATTCCCGAGAAAGAAATACATGGGGGTGTGAAGGGCAGGGTCCCTTAGAGTGAGGAATACTATTAGCATGTTCCCCATGAGGGCTGTCACATAGGAGATAGACACCAGAACAAAGAGCAGGGTCTGAATTTCTTGGAAATCTGAAAATCCCAGCAACACTAGCTCCTTCACGCAAGTCTGGTTAGTCGTACCCATCCCATCCAAGCAGCAAGGTCCTGAAGAGATTAAGAAATCTGCAAACAAGAGAGACAAAAAATATCAATGAACACTGTTATGAATGACTAACTTACCAGGAAGTCAGCCATGGTCATGAAACCAAACCAGAAAGATATATGTTCTGTCTAACACTTGGTGAAATTTAAAGAAGTCCTTTCTTTATCGATTAATAGTTTTGTTTTGTTTTTATCAACCAGGCAACATGCTATCTCATACTAAGTTCTGATTATACAGGCTTCTCTGCCTGAGGAAGGCCCATCTAGGATGTGAATTTACAACATACTAACTATACTGCACTAACTGCTTATTTGGATATATTTAACATGTGTTAAATGGAGCTGGTTACCTTGCACAAATGCACAGTATGGTAGCATTTTATTATTTTATGGTCATCAAAGCGGTCACATTTTGGTTATCCACTTGGCATTTTTGGAAACAGTGGTTTATTGCTGGATATGAAGTTCTATATGTGTGGACAACTACAAAGCAGCACTGATTGAGCAGTGATCATAGCTCATATGTGTCACCAGAGCTGCTGACTACTAGGATTAGCCTCAGAAAGAGAAAAGGGCTGAGTGGGCCCTTCTTTTGCCCACTTGCTAGAGCACTCACCTGAGATGCTGGAGGTCTTAGGTTTTAGGTGCCCCTTCAACTAGAGGTGGTTAGACCAGGGTTTCCCTTGATTCCCAGTACAGCACTCTCACCACAGGTCAGGCTGGGCCACTCACACAGGATGCTCAAATGTTCCAGGGGTTTGAACTTTTACTTGTCAGCACAGCACACCAGGCACCTCACTGAAGGTCAGACATAACCCACTCCCTTCTCCAGCAAGACTTTTGAAGCTGCGCCAATAACAGTCACTACAAAAAGTGGATGGAGGACAGTAAAGGGGGAAATTTGTGCCTTGCTGGGAACATGGGTCCAGGCACAAGACCCTTTCTCTTCCAGGCCAGTAGCCACCTCACTGAGTCATACACTCTCTGTCTTGCTCCTTCTCCCAGCTCTGCTTTATTTCTCACACTTCCCTCTTGCTTCTGCCCAGATAATCCAGCTTCAAAGGAGCACCAGAGAAAGAGATGCCTAATATCTGACCTGTGGTGTAGTTGTTAGAGTGCTATATTGGGAAGTCAGGATTTCACTATTTCAAATGTAGATGACCGAGGCCTATAATGCAGCACCACCTGTCCCTTGGGTGATTGTTTTAGTCACAAATCAAGGGAGCTCTGTCCCTCATTTGTAGCTCCTAGTCTGAACACATACATATTTGTCCATGTGCTGCCCTTTACATGACCATAAAAATAGAATGCCAAAATTAGATTCCTACTTTATTCCCATTTAAACTACACTGAAAGCAAATACAAGATTTCTTTGGAAGGATAGCAATATGTCAGCCAGAGAAAACATGCATTAACATCATCATCATGCATCTCCTGATATATACTATACTTCTTCAGGTGCTTCTGAGAATGGGATGAAGCCAAGAGTAGCTGCAGTTTCTGTGCACACACAACACTGCAGAAGCAATTTATAGAATAGTTTTTCTCTTCCTTTTGTTTTCCCTCTTCTTGCATAATATAGAAGCAAGAATAATAATGGCCCTCTTAGTACCACTGAGTCCAGGCAACCATATGGTATACCAATCATTTAATAAGCACCTTCCTTATCATGCGCTTTCCTAAGTGAAATTTCCTTATCACGCACCTTCCTAATAATCATGAAATTTTTGCCTCTGTTGGAAGGCAGTTCCAGTACTGCTTTCTCTGTGTTGATTTAAAAATGTAATCCTAAACTGATGCAATGTATATACACTTGAATTCTCATACCAACCTTTTCCTTTAGAGTAAAATTCTTGAATTTCACTGTATAAAATCCTTTGTCAAAAATTAGGGATTGCAGAAGTCTTCTGTGAGAGCCCAGCTTTGCATCTGAAATGTATCTCTGAAGCATACTAAATCCAATAAAATAATAGAACAAATAAAAGTGATCTCTCTGTTTTAAAGGAATATGGGAATTCATCTGATGCCCTCCCTCCTAGTTTATCAATGAAAAATAAATAAAAGTAATATTTTATGCTTTTCATTTTTCATGAACCTAGCATCTGCTGTACCTATTTGATATTGAATCCACATTGACTTAGACATTGAAAGTACACAAAGCACACACTATGTATACCCTTCCTCAAAGAGATTTACACTCTAGATTAATAGTTTTACAAAAAGGAACACTTGAAAGACCAAGTAATTTCTCCTAATTTAAGTCCATACACTGTATTTGAGCTAGCCTCACTGTATGATAAAGTAATGACATTTTAGGTTTAAATAGAAATACCTGATAATACCTTATCTTAACAGGGGTAATGCTATTGGCATAGACATAATCAGTTAATCTAACCCACAAAACATTAATCCAAAACCACGTATATCAACTCTTTCCATTCCAGGAACAATACATACAGAATTGGGGATTGGAAGAGACCTCCTGGGTTTCTGAATACTGTCTCCTTGTATTAGAGGCAATGTATTCATGTAAATCCCGTCCATAAATTTATCAAATCCTAATACCAGGCACAAAAACCCACTAACATGTTTTGCATCATGTCTCTAAATAATCAGATTTAACAAGTCTCCCTTTCTTTTCTTTATGTTGCAAATGCTGTGTAATAGGATTGGGACTGAAAAGGTCTTTTTAAAACTTCTTGAGATTCAGAGGGGACTGGGGGCCAAAAGGGAGTTGATGCCACTTCCCCTAAGGAAGTTGCACAGCAAAGCAGCCTGGGTTCTCTTCTGTTTGCTTTCTCCAAATTAATGCTTAGGGGGAAGTAATAAACTGACAGCTCCAGTAGTTGGAGTTTTTTGTTCACAGAGAAGATGCAGGACTAGAGAGAACTAGTGGGCCTTCATCTATTTGCAGAGACTGAAACCTTCCTTACATTATATACTCCATGGCCTGTCCAGCCATCATCCTGCAGTTAAAGATTTTATTTTACTAAAAACGGAGAGTCAGTGGATGTATCTACATATGCTATTAGCATGCAGCAAAAAACTCCTGTGCATAGTGTGCTGGAGTTTATTAGTCCTGGGAGCACCATTTGAACATGTGCCTGGGCTTGCAGCACTTTGAGCCAGGTCCGAGTAGGCGCAGCTGGCAGGGATGCTGAGAGGTGCAGTCTACCAGCCTTGGGCTACTCTGACCTGGCTCAGTGTGCTGTAGCGGGGCTCGCTGGGGCTTGAGTGTGCTCCTGTGTAGGGCTCCAATGTAGGGCAGCCAGACAGTTCAGTGAGTGTCCTTATGCGCTCTGCAGCACACTAAAAACTCTGCAGTAGGTTAGTACTTGTATTTACAAATACTACCCTGCTCTGAAGTTAATTCATTTCCTGCAGCCTAATAGGAACACATGTGTAGATGCAAGCTGTTTACTAACTAGAAATTGAGCCTGCTCCACAGTAAATGATGTGCCCAGTGTCAGTGAGCTGGTACTCCCCCTACCCTCATAGGTCACACCTGCCCCACCATCCCATGGGTCACACCTGTCCCCACCTCACCCATGGGTGATGTCTACTCTTCATCCCCTTGCAGACCCCCAATTCCCTTCAGCCTGCTGGACCTCCAAACACCTGACTAGCCACTCTTGTCCTGACTTACCTGATATTGGGCAGCCATTTTGAATTGATTTAATCTCCCCCTAACACCTCCAAATGCCCGTATTTAGCCCAGAGGAGGGGCTGAGAAAAAGTTCATGGGTATTAGACACAAATAAGCAGAAGGTAAAAAGCTGATTACTTGGAAGCTGAAGCCTATCAAAAGAAGGGGTCATTCTCACCTAAGAATTCAGGAGCTGGATAGAATATAATGTGCCATCAACCCAATATCAATGTTTAGTCCTTAGTTCTTAGTGTCCAGCCAACTTACGATTTTTTCTTCCCAAATCCTCTTTTTAAAAAGCATTAGGGAAATTTCTCTTGGGCCTGAGGATAATAGGGTCAAAGAAGGAGTGGTTGTTCTGTGAGACATGTGCTCCTAATGGTTTGTGTATATCTCTGTCCTTTAGATTTGTTTCTGTAAGAGTTTATTCTGGTGTCTACTTGCTGTTTAGGTTTGCTCATTTAGGTCCCATGAAGGGGCTTGGTACATTGGATCAGGTATATCACATTTTGGGAAAGGCATGTGTAGGAACCAGGTATTTTAATGTGGGGGAGTGTTTTTGTTTTTAGTGTTTTTTGTTTGTTTGTTTTTTGTTTTGGGGAGAGTGTTGATAGTAATGGCAGTGAAGATGCGCAAAAGAGCCAGATACTATGGCTCAGGGGATGGGTGCTTGGCCTGGAACTCTTGCTTCTACTGTGGTTTGTATATTTTACATTATAGAATCATTGGGAACTTTGCACTGACCAGTCTTGGAGGCAGAAAGCAGGCTTCCTCACATGATCCGCTACCTGCTTAAAATTCTCTTCCTTTGCCGGAATAGATGCCCAGACCTCAGTTTTAAAAACACTTCTAGTTATAGTCCTTGCTCCTTTTTTTGCACAGAAGGAATTTTGTATCTTATGGTGCCAAATTCCTAACAGCACAAGTGTATTTCTGTGTTTGAACAGATACGAAGAAAGCCTGGTGAACTAGAGAGGCAAGCATTTAGGTCTTTGACTTGCCTTCAGAAAACAATAAAACTCAGACATGTCCAATACTCAGCCTTCTCCAGTTTCCTGGTGCTAGTGCACTCCATCTTATATGGCACTGCCTTACTTTCTCCACCACCAGTTCTCTTGAAACCTCAGTTCTCCTGTGTCACTTGTCAGTATACATTCACCAGACATGTAAAGTGTTGGTCCACGTGGCATGACAGTAGGGGGTGCTACTAAGCTAAGCTATCCACCTCACTGTCCCAGGTCCAAAACCATGCTTTGGGTCTCTCCCTTGGGGTACCTAAACCCGGCCAACACCCTTCCTGGAGCAAACCTTGAAGGCCTGGGGTAACACAGCCACCACCCAGGTGTTGATCTCAGTTAGGGCTCTGGGCAGACTTTGGGGGAGCTTTGACTCTTGGTAATATATCTTCATGCTCCTTGTAGCCTGAAACCACCAAGGATAAACTCAAGTACGACTGTGCTAATTAATACACAGTCAAACTCCCCTCAGCTCAGCTGAGCAAAGACGGCCAAAAGCTGCTCACTCCCCTCTTCCCTCAAGAATTTACAGCTAGGCAAGCTGTAACAGATAGCATTTATTGATCATAGAGGGAGAAAACGGAGGGTAATAGAGCAAAGAGACTTTAGAGGAAAATGCCTTGAACAAAACAGAATGGGCTTTGTCGCGCCCCTAATGCCGGTGCATCATTGACCTGCGAGCCTGGGTCGGCACGGCCGGCTTGGCATGAGGAGGGGGATTTATAACCAGACAGGTGGGTGATAACGGTGAGCAGGAGTCAGAGGATTTAAACACAGCGTATTGGTTACACAGAAAAGTTTATTTTACTTATGCTACTGATGGCTTGCAGCGTAGGCAGAGGAGTTGATTTATTCAGTTACAGCATGCAGATATCATGTTACCCAGTATTTACAGGGTGGGTAAAAGAGTTGCTTGTTACAGATTCCGAGTGATTCCCATAAGCCGTTGCAGTCTGCAGATTACCGAGAGCTCTTGATAAGAAAGATAACAACAAAGATAAATGGGCCGGCAAGACAGGGGTATGCCAGAAAGATACGTAGGTGGAGAGATAATATTCGTGCATGATCTGTTCTTCTTGAGTGTATACGCAGTTCTTTGCTCTGGGTGGAAGTTCTTTCAAAGTTATACTTTTCAAAGGTGACCAATTACTATAAAACAGGTATGAATAATTAACAAGTTGGCACTTGTGCTCTCTTTGTTTGCTCAGGTTTCAGAAAAAAGGGGGGTTATTTTTACTTGGGTGGTACTGGTCCTGTTTGGTCACAGGATGGCATGCATAGCATATTATTTAATTTTACAACTTCATTAAAGTAGTTTCATTTTTATCTGGTCACCATAGGTACAGATATCTCTCATGCTGAGTTGTCAAGGCCAGTTTCTTTCTCTTGCATGGGAGCTCAAGCAATTTGAAATGAGGAACAGACAGGGGTGTGTATATGCAACACTGTTAATACAGAGGGATAAATTACAATTACAGAGTTTGTTGTGTTAGCTTCTGACCTTTTGCCATCTGACCTTTTGCCATCGGCATCTGAAATCAAAGACTTTGATCTTTGACAGGCTCGAGGACCCTTTGAATATGCATTGAAAATGCATAATTCTAATATACTAGCTAAATTTCAGGTAGTTTCATAGTTGGTAGGGTCGGAAGGGACCTAAGCAGATCATCAAGTCCGACCCCTGCCATGGGCAGTAAAGAATGCTGGGGTCAAATGACCCTGGCAAGGAGTCTATCTAGCCTCCTTTTGAAGACCCCCAGGGTAGGAGCAAGCACCACTTCCCTTAGAAGTTGTTTCTAGCTCCTAGCTGCCCTGACTGTGAAGTAGCGCCTCCTGATATCTAGCCTGAATCTACTCTCAGTCAACTTATGACCATTATTCCTTGTTACTCCTGGTAGTGCTCGGGGGAACAGGACTCTTCCATTGCCCTTGGCAAGTTTATAGGTGGCCACCAGATCCCCTCTCAGCCTTCTCTTGTAGGTCCCATAGCCTCTCCTTGTAGGGCCTGCCCTGCTGCCCCCTGATCATGTAAGAGGCCCTCCTCTGGACCCTCTTGATGCTGTCCACATCCCTCCTGAAGTGCAGCACCCAGAACTGGATATAATACACCAACTGTGGCCTGACTAATGTTGCATAGAGGGGGAGGTTCATGTCCTTGTGCCTGCTTGTGATGCATCTATGGATGCATGACAAGGTGCGGTTAGCCTTCCTGACCACGTCCCCACATTAGCAGCCCATGTTCGTCTTGCAATCAATAGTGACTCCAAGATCCTTTTCTGCCTCTGTGCGAACAAGAAGGATGTTCCCCAGCCTGTAGGTATGCTTTTGGTTCTTCCTCCCTAGTTGCAATACCTTGCACTTGTCAATATTGAAACCCATCATATTCTCATCCGCCCACCTCTGTAACCTGTCCAGAAGTAGTTGCAGTCTGTCCCTCTCTTCTGGTGTGCTCATTTCTCCCCACATCTTAGTGTCATCTGCAAATTTGAACAAGGTGCTTTTCACCCTCTCATCCAAGTCACTGAACATATTGAACAGTGCAGGCCTGAGGACTGAGCTCTGGGGAACCCCACTGCCCATATCCCTCCAGGTCAAAAATGACCCATCCACCACCACTCTCTGGGTGTGGCTGTCCAGCCAATTTGTGACCCATCTGACTGTGTAGGTGTTGACACCGCAGTTGCCTAATTTTTTAATGAGGATAGGGTGAGAGACAGTGTTGAAGGCCTTCCTAAAGTCTAGAAAGACTACATCTACCGTGACACCTGCATCCAAGGCTTTTGTGACCTGGTCATAGGAGGCAACCAGGTTGGTCGACAGGACCTGCCTCTAATGAACCCACGTTGATTGCCCCTAAGCATAATCTCCCCTGCTGGTCCCTTGCAGATATGCTTCTGGAAAATTTTCTCAAAGAGTTTCCCCAGGACCGAGGTAAGACTAACGGGCCTATAGTTTCCTGGGTCCTCTTTCCTTTCTTTTTTGAAAGTGGGGATCACATTGGCCCTTTTCCAGTCCTCTGCTGCCTTACCAGAGCACCACGAGTGTTCATAAAGCTGTGCCAGGATCCTGCAATGACCTCTGCCAGTTCCCTCAGCACTCTGGGGTGGAGATCATCAGGACCTGCTGATTTGAACATATCTCGTCCCACCAGAAGTTCCCTAACTATTTTCCTTACTGACCGTGGGCCTGGCTGCACCTCCCCTGGGTCCATTTGGGATCCCAGTGGGGGGGGATGTCCCTGTTCCTGCTCAGAAAAATGGAAGAAAATAATCTGTTAAAGAGGTTAGCTTTGTTGTCTGGTGCTACCACCAGATTACCAAGCATGTCCTGCAGAGGCCCCAAGTTACTTGGTACCTTCTTTTTACCCGCTATTCATTTAAAAATGGAATTCTTGTTATCTTTGATCTGGGTTGCTAATCCCAGTTCTATCTCTGCCTTAGCCTTCCTAACAGCCCCGCTACAATCTCAAGCAATGGAGGTATAATCCTCCTTGGTGATGGCCTGTCCCTTCCATTGGGTGTACGCCTCCTTTTTGGCTTTGAGACATTCCTGGATGCTTTTGGTGAGCCATGTGAGCTTTTGAGCACTCTTGCCTACTTTGATCCGCTTGGGGATTGTCACCCTTTGGGCTTGGAGGAACATCTCCTTAAGGAATGACCACCCTTCTTGGACTCCAAACTCCCTTCAGTGCCTCAGTGCCTCCCTGACTAGTCACCTTACCTCATTGAAATCTGCCCTCCTGAAGTCCAGGGCTGCTACCTTGCTGCAGGCCTTTGACACCCTGTGCTGGATGGTGAATTCCAGTAGGCGATGATCGCTATTGCCAATGTTACTCACATATACATACAGTGAATGGCAGATGTCCAGAGGCTAGAGGCTTCAGTGTCTATCTCAAAAGGAATGCTTTTTTTTCCCTTCCCAAAATGCCTGGTCCCAAACAAAGGAAGAGCAAGCCCCACCCCCAGAATTTCTCCTTCCCCATCATGTAGGTGACCACGTTGAAATGAAATAGTGCACAGGTGAAAGAGGAGGGGTGTATGGAATGCCCCAACATGGGATGCCCATGCCTGCTATGGGACAGGGAAATCTGGGTGAGGGGGATCCCCTACCCTCCATCAATGCTGACCTCGTGAAGGAACACCTTGAGAAGCTGGATACCTTCAAGTCAGCTGGCCCTGACAATCTGCACCCCAGGGTACTCAAAGAGCTGGCCAGCGTCATAGCGCAGCCCCTGGCACGGATCTTTGAAAACTCCTGGTGCTCTGGTGTAGTGCCTGAAGACTGGAAGAAGGCCAATGTGGTGCCGATCTTCAAGAAAGGGAGGAGAGTGGATCCGGCTAGCTACAGGCCCATTAGCCTGACTTCTATCCTAGGGAAGATCTTAGAAAAGTTTATTAAGGAGGCCATCCTTGAGGGACTGGCCCAGGCTAACATTCTAAGGGACAGCCAGCACGGGTTTGTTGCGGGTAGGTCTTGTTTGACCAATCTCATTTCCTTCTATGACCAGGTGACCTATCACCTGGACAAGGGAGAAGAGATTGATGTCATATATCTTGACTTCAAAAAAGCTTTTGATCTGGTATCCCACGATCACCTCTTGGCCAAACTGCCCAGTTGTGGCCTTGGCTCCACCACGATCCGCTGGCTGGGAAATTGGCTTCGTGGTCGGACCCAGAGAGTTGTGATTGATGGCAGTCACTCATCATGGTGCCCTGTGACCAGTGGGGTCCCTCAAGGCTCTGTCCTGGGACCCATCCTGTTCAACATCTTCATTAACGATGTGGACATTTGAGTCAGGAGTGGACTGGCCAAGTTCACCGATGACACCAAACTTTGGGGCAAAGCATCCACGCCAGAAGATAGGCGGGTGATCCAGGCTGACCTGGACAAGCTCAGCAAATGAGCAGATGAGAACCTCATGGTGTTTAACACCGATAAATGCAAGGTTCTCCACCTTGGGAGGAAAAACCTGCAGCACCCTTATAGGCTCGGCAGTGCTACGTTGGTTAGCACTACAGAAGAAAGAGACTTGGGGGTCATCATTGACCACAAGATGAACATGAGCCTGCAATGCGATGCTGCGGCTAATAAAGCGACCAAAATGCTGGCGTGCATCCATAGATGCTTCTCGAGCAAATCCCGGGACGTCATTCTCCCCTTGTACTCGGCCTTGGTGAGGCTGCAGCTGGAGTACTGCATCCAGTTTTGGGCTCCACAATTCAAAAAGGATGTGGAGAAGCTTGAGAGAGTCCAGAGGAGAGCCACGCGCATGATCAGAGGTCAGGAAAACAGATCTTACGATGACAGGCTGAGAGCCATGGGACTCTTTAGCCTGGAAAAGCGCAGGCTCAGGGGTGATCTGGTGGCCACCTATAAGTTTATCAGGGGTGACCACCAGGATCTGGGGGAACGTCTGTTCACCAGAGCACCCCAAGGGATGACGAGGTCGAACGGTCACAAACTCCTGAAAGACCGTTTCAGGCTGGACATAAGGAAGAATTTCTTTACTGTCCGAGCCCCCAAGGTCTGGAACAGCCTGCCAGCGGAGGTGGTTCAAGCACCTACATTGAACACCTTCAAGAGTAAATTGGATGCTTATCTTGCTGGGATCCTATGACCCCAGCTGACTTCCTGCCCTTTGAGCAGGGGGCTGGACTCGATGATCTCCCGAGGTCCCTTCCAGCCCTAATGTCTATGAAGACAGGGCAGAGAGAGGGGGATTTCTTCACAACCCTGAGGTGGTGTTTTATGTCAACAAATAGAAGTAGGAAGCCATTTGTGTCATAGCAAAATCTACATTTCTCCTGAACAGAGACCCATGCTTCTCCTGTGTGTCCAAGGATCTATCTGTGCAGGCATGAATGCATTCCACTGAAACCATGGGGGAGCTCTATGCCTGTGCAAGGAGAAGTAGAATTTGCTCCTGGGAGCACAAGTTTTGTATTGCACCCATTGAAAGTACAGAAGAACTATGCAGCTACATAGGCAAAGCAGGTTGCCTCTCTGATTCTAGTCAACTAGATCAAGAAGTAGACAGAATCTTCAGAATAAATATCTAGTGAATGATGGGGATTTAGTACTAAGGGTATACATTTCCTTACCTCCAAATTGAGCTAGGATACTTGTAATCAAAGCATACCATGCTTTTTCCTTATAGGTTACATCCTGATCTGAATAAAGGACCACTTTTTAGAGCAGAGAATGGAATATGCTAATAATCTCTTTGCCTTGGCTTTTTAAAAAATGATGCATGATGCACAGCCAGCACTGCAATAAAATGACTATATTACAGCAAGTTTGGGGTCTTATGCACAGAGAGCAGGTACCTTTTTCTTTTCTGTATCACTAAAAGATCATCATTCCAGTACTGCCTGGTGAAGCGTGAAAGAAGAGTAGAGGAGTCCAAACAGAAATTAGCTTGTTTGACGGGGGGTGGCAGGAGGAGGGGGAGCAGCAAAGCTGAAAGGGAATATGATTTAAACTTGAGGACAGTGTTGTCATAAGACCAAGCAGATATAGAGTTATAGACAGGCCTTTAATAAATACTGGCTCTAAATTAATAGAATATTACTAACCAGAAAAGCAAAGATATTTTTCAACAGTCATGTGACTACTTTTTTCCAGGGAAAATCCCGAATTCTGTGGTTAGGTATATGATGGTCCAAAAGTGATGGATATCGCCAATGAAAAAACTGAATTTCTGTTTCATGGGGAATTCTGACATTTTAAAACTTAACTTTGTGCTAAAAGACTAAATCTGATATGGAATATTATTGTTTGAAACAGAAAAACCAGTAACAATAAAATGTTTGATTTAATCATATTCAATCATGCCAGTTCCGTAAAAAATATTGTTCTGAAAAACTATGATAATATTACCAGAATGATTTTTTTCATGGATGATATGAAGTGAAAAAGTTAAAGCAAATAATTTCAACATTCTTTCACTGCAAATTTTTTCAAAATAGGCCTTCCTTGTTAAACATTTCATTTTGACATAAAATTTAATTTTCGAAGAAAAAAAATAAGCTGTTCATTCAAAGGTAGAAGTAAAAACAAAAAGAGAAAATAAATCTGTAGAGATGTGCTCTTTTGAGCTCAATACATTGTGAGACCAAAGAAATTTCTCTCAATGTTTTCAAGGAAAAAAGAGCAAGAAAACTGAAAGTACTTCACATAAAAAACCACCAGGCAATGTAATGTGACTGGACAGTGATATAAAGTACATGAGGAGTTTTTCTTTCAAATTTGGGAAATTTCTAAAAAGAGATCGCTTTTGTGTCTATGTGCATTGTGGGAAGGAGGTTCATGAGGTTTCTGGCCATGCTTAGGCATAGCAAGAATGCAGAAACAGACATGTTGTTTTCTTTTTTTCAGACAGCGTGTAGAAAAATACAGGATTAGATGGGGTCCAACTGAGTAGCCAAGAGGAAGGATTGCAGGGACTAGGTGAAATGATGGTCTTTCAGTGATATAGAAAGGATAAAGCTAAAGCTTAACCAGTGTCTGATTGTGGAAGTAGAAAGAGTATATGGAGGACTAGATAAAACATTGATCTGGTATGTCAAAAGGATAGGTACTAGATGGATCCATGATCACAACCAGTATGTACACAGGACGTGGAGCAAGGAGAACCATTAATTTAACCCAGTGAGAAGAAAGGCGTGGATCTGATCTGGTTGTAGAAAGAATGTATGGATAAAGTAGTGTTCTAATCCGATATAGCAATATCCAGGACTCCAAATGGGATATCTCCATCATATGAATGTCCATGTCAGAATCTGAGGTACCTTTACCTTTTTACATCTTAGCTACTGCCTTCCTCAGGGCTTGTATCACCTCCTTGTTCCTTAGGCTATAAATCACAGGGTTCAAGGCTGGTGTCACAGTGGTGTAGAACACAGAGCTTATTTTGAGTTGCCCAATGGAGGAGGGAGTTTTAGATCTCAGGTACATGGAAATCGCTGTTCCAAAAAACAGGCTGACCACAGTCAAGTGGGAAGAGCAGGTGGAGAAGGCCTTACGCCTCCCTGTAATGGAGGGGGTTCTCACCACAGTGCTGAGGATGCAAGCATAAGACACAAGTATTATGGAAAGTGGGCAAATCAAGGTGAAAACAGCACTTACAGACATAACTATCTCTGTCTGGTGCCTGCCTGTACAGGCTTTGCTCACTATGGCTGGCATTTCACAGAAGAAATGATCTACCTCATTGTGGCCACAGAAAGACAATTGGAAGGTGAACACAGTGTTGATGACAGAAGCAAGAAAACCACCTGCCCAAGAGACACCTGCCAGGGTGGTACAAGTTCTTTTGGACATGATGAGCGGGTAGCGTAGAGGAAGGCATATGGCCACATACCGGTCATATGACATAACAGTGAGGAGCAGACACTCTGTCATTCCAAAAGTGAGGAATAGGAAGAGCTGGATCATGCAAGGAGCCAAAGAGATGACTCTGTGTTCCATCAAGAGGTGAAACAGCAGTTGGGGCTGGACACTGGAGGAGTAGAAAACCTCCAGAAGGGACAGGTTGGCAAGGAAGAAATACATGGGGGTGTGGAGGAGGCTGTCTGTGCCAACCAGGAACACAATGAGGAAGTTCCCAACAAGGGTCACCACATAGAGGGCAAGGAAAACCATGAAAAGAACCACTTGGCTCTCTGGCTGATCAGAAAATCCCAAGAGGATGAACTGTTCGAGCACATAACTTTGGTTGTCTTCTTCAGTTCTGTTCATATTGTCTGCTGGAGTAAAGGAAAAGATAAAGCATTAGCTGCAGCATTAGTATAAGCATTGGCAGCTATCTAATTGTAAAAAAATCCTATATTTCCCTTTACCATAGTTGCTGAGTAATGTACATGCTGTTATTTGAACTTCAGAAGAAGTGGATAAGCATTATTATTCTCATTTTACAGGTTGGGCATACTTATGAAGGGACACTATGTGATATGCTCAGGGTTGCAGTAGGGACTACAACAGCATTCTTGTTTTCCACCCATCACAAGCATCATGCAGATAAGGACCTAATAGAAGTTATGGACTCTTATACATGTGCAGCAAGGCTGCTCTTGTGCACTGTAATTGATCAAGTCTGCTGGAGCGTGGTAGTTGCTGTGCTCCAGCAGACTCCAGCATCACTTTTATTAGTGTCCCCATGTGGAAAAACGGTGGCAGGAGCACTTGAACTAAAGCTCATTCAATAAGGTTTAGTTAAAGTGTCCCTGCCATTATTTTTCAGTGTGGGGAGGCTGACACATGAGACAGTCCAGGCACTTTAATTAGAACACCTCCCCCTATTCCCAGATCATGCATATAAACACCCTATAAAAGCACAATAGCAGGATAGGACTTGAGAACTTGAAAAAAAAAATTCTATCCCTCAAAGCTATTTGTTATGATTGACCCTGAAGAGAAAGAATTCCAGTTCAGGAAAAGAAAAATTTTACAAGGTTCCAAAAATGTCACACAGTAAATCATGTATATAGTAGCTATCAGTATATTTTGCACATTTCATCACAACTAATTTTAGGATGGTGGATATATTCTTTTTGTAATGTCTAATCACCCACCAAGGAAGCCAAGCTTTCAAATTCCATTGTTAAACATTCCATTTTTAGACTGATATATTGAAACCAATCTAGGGCCAGTGAGCACTCCTTTCTCTAGTAAAGACAATGAAATATGGATAACTATTTCCTTTAGGGTCCTTCAAAAACTCTGAGACTGTTTCATGTTGTCCAGAAACATTGATTTCTCTTCTATGACACTGGGGCTTCTCTGTACCGTCATCTTTAACCATCCAAAATAATCCCAAAATTACTATCAAAAACATTACTTGTCTGCACAGTAGATGGCTTGCAGAGGAGAAGGTGAACACTTAGATATTGAAATAGCTCTCCTAAAGAGTGGAACTAGAAACTCCATGGAGAAGGATGACTAAAGCAACACCAAATATTATAAATGGTTTGGGGACACTCCCCACGACCCTGAAGAGCCTCTTCAGTGCCTTGGGTATTTCAATCCATATCCAGAATTGCAAACTGTAGAGCAGGGGCTTTCAACCTTTTAAAATAAGTGTAGCCCTGGTGGCTTGACACGGAGCAAGGTGGGGAGGGGGGTGGTACATGGCCAGATGCATATGGGCTTCCCCCCCCCAATATGTCCAGCCAGCCTGGCAGTACTTGTGAAGCCTGCAGAGGGGTACCACTGTCCTCTTCCCCTTTCGCCACCAGCCCTGCTCCTGGGAGGCAGCAGTGTGGGTGGTGGGTGACAGCTCTCTGTCCCCGCCTGCCCATGCATACCCTCTAGGACCTTCCTAAGTACACCCTGGTTGACAACTCCTGCTCTAGAGGACAGGATCAAAATTCAAATAAATAAACAAGCAAACTGAAGAATCAGTCCCAAAGCACCAAGAATATATTAAACAAATGCAAAAACAAAATAATACACTTTGGAAGAAATGCAAATAGTGAAAAAACTGGCTCAGGTAGAAAACAGCACTGCCACCTCCCCAAAAAAGATCTGGTAGCTATAAGGTATAAAAAACAAAACTACAAATAAATCAACAATGTGAATTCACCAGTGAGACACATCTCATTCTGAGGTATATTAAGGTATTGATTTTGTTTTTTTTTAATTAATAGATGGAAATGGAGAATCTCGTGCAATACGTTCCTCATCTTGAATAAATAACAGTGAGCCTACATCAGATTTCATATTCTAACATCTGATTTTGAATTGACACCCTAAATATGAGCATGGTGATCTTTCAATACATAGAATTCTTTTTGAAACTAACAGGTCAGGACTTTACCTGGTGTAAAAGAACATAGTTTCAAGTATGTCAGGGCAAACTCTTGCTCCCAATTTTGTTTTGGCTATATTGATAGATTATAGTTTTGTTGTAATACTTCTGGTTTAAATTTGTTCATGATATAACGATGTTGCATGTCTCCTTTTCCCAGACCAGCTTATACATAGGGAAAAGCAAGTTAATTGTGTTTGGAGCCAGAGCTGTACAGATTTGCCCAAGTTCTCCATAAGGGGCAATAGGAAGTCAAGAGCTAATTGTACTATGCTGACACAGCAAATTGACTCCAGGCAAATCATGGGAAATACTCTCTGTAGGTTCTGGCACCGGACAGGTCTTGAGAGAAAGCCAGGACATAAATATGCCTGAGGGGGAGGAGAAATATCCAGCTATTTTCTTTAATTTTGTTTTTCTGATAGAGATGTCCTGGACTTCAGGCCAAATGGATTCTGCCTACTGTATTGCTCTTATCCAATTAATGTTGTTTTGTTTAAGAAGAGCTGACTGCTTCACTTCTTGGAGCATTAGGTACACTCCGTCTGAGTAAAGACAAAAAGTAGCACTCTGAGAGAGGCCAGAGCTGACTCCAGGGACCAGAGACCGAAATTCTCATTCTCAGGGTCCAAGGAACCAGGGACTGTCCCATTCTAGAAGTTTTGCCTAGGCTGTCTTCAGGGGTACTCAAAGAGACTATGCAAGGCTAGGAGTCCTAAGCAATTCCTCCCTTGGGAAACACAAGGGAGGTCCAAAGCACTGTTTTACCTGGAAATACCAAAATTCCTTACCTGTCTTTGGAATGGATACTATTTTCTTCACACATGTTGGAGTGCTTGTGTCTTCTGACACGCAAATATTTTAAGGATGTTAGAGGCACCCTTGAGAACTGATCCCTGAAGTATTTTGCAATCAAAGCAAAAAATGGCTTTGTAAATATGTTGTGGAAGGGACCGACTTGCTGTTTATTTACATCATCTTTACTCCAGGGAGAACTTACAGGACTTCAGAGCTCTACACTATTTTTGCATTGCTTACACAGCCACTCCCTACAGCACAGGGTAGGGACACAGTCACTCCCTGCAGAACAGGTCAGGACAAGCTCTGGGGCACCCCCTGTACCTGCATCAGCCAGAGAAAGTAGTGAAAGTGAGGGGCTTAGGGAGTAGGGGGAGAGACGGGCAGGGAGGCAGGTGGCAGTACAAGACAGCCCTGAATATAAGACGATCCCCCAATAATTAGATTCTACATAATGAAAATTTATAAATTTGTTATGGTTTTCCAGGTATAGATTCTAATTAATGGAGCTTTACATTGAATTTGTCTCCCTCCCACTGCTAGAGCAGGGAAAATAAATCTGGGGGTGGATAGGGTGACTCCCATGCCCTTCTCTACCCCCCCCCCCAACTTCCTTTATCCTAGGATTTGGTACTGGTCCCAAGCCAACATCCCAACCCACCCCAACTGGGTATGACACTAGCCTACATGGATGGCACCATGCTATGAGCTCCAAGGACCTCTGAGACTTGATGCAGGCCTATGGGCCATAGGCCACACAAATGCCTCTCTCCAACTTTTGCCCTACATCTGGACTGCTCCCCACTAGACAGGAGAATTTGTTGTGGGGAGGGGAGTCTGCAGCTTCCCTCCTCAGCCTCCTACATTCCTAGGGGGCATGGTGGGAAAGGACAGTTTAGCAGCAAGCATGGAGAGATAAAAGACCGTGGGAAGTCATGTTTCCCCAGGGTCCATGCTCTTGCCACAGTTAACCACTTGCAGGTCTGCTCTGGGAGCAATGCCACCAGGTGGTGCAATGCATTAACTTATGGAATTCATTGCCTCAGGAGGTGGTGGAGATGGATAGCATAGCCAGGTTAAAAAAGGGCTTAGATAAATTAATGGATACTAGATCTCTTAATGGCGGTGAACAGAATGGTTGGAGATGTTTCCTGCGGTATCTCTAAACCAAAAAATGGTGGATGCCAGGAAGCATACTGAACAGGGGAAAGATCACTCTGGAGATATCTGGTTCAGTGCTTTCCCTCTATAGCATCCATTTCTGCCACTGTCTGAGACAGGATACTGGGCAAGATGGACCATTCATCGGCCCCACTATGTCACTTCCTATATTCTTATGTTCTTATGCATACATCTCCAGGCTCCATGCTCTTGCTTCACTTAAGCCCCAGAGGAAGGATAGAGTTCTGGCTCCTGGCCATGCACCTGCTTGCCAGGCCTTCTAGTTACAAGTCCCAGTTGTGGAGGTCAGAGACAGCATTAGACCATTTTCCAAAGAGTGAAAATTAACATTTTTTTCACTAACTACATCTATCAATCAGTCATTCTATTGATCAGTTTACTCTATCATTGTACCTGTTACTACAGATGGAAAAACACCTAGTTCCAGCATAACAAAAAATGGCATGAACAAAACTGGCGAAGATACTAGTGAATATTTAAAAATGTGTGGAACAAAGGTAATTTCAGAGATAAGGTCATTTTCAATATCAAGAGACACCCCAAAGAACTCTTTTTACTGTGTTTTGCTTTTGTTATTAAGATCAGATGCATAAGCTTAGTTCACAAAGAGTTCTGCTTTGGGGTTTTTTGTTGTTCCCCCCCCCCCCCCGACTGTGGGATCCATGAGGGATTGGTTCTCAAGAGGGCATGTAAAATACGTATATTATACTTGTCTGATACCTACTGGAATGCTCTGGAGTCAATGAAGAAACTGCTCTGTTCCCCTTCAGAAACAGGTAAGGAATCTATGTCTTCTACAGGGATCAGAACAAAGGAGATATGTATTTCTCACCATACTTTCATAACCATTTGATTCTCTACCCTGTTTCTAGGTTGGAAGTATTTATACATGATGAGTTGCCTCACACTCCTTGAACAGAATCATTAGGTTCAGGAGTGCTACATGCCTTTAAAGCAAAGCCCTATTCAGCCCTATTGTATAGGTAGACCTATACAAACAGTTTTGCATTCCACATCAAGACAAACTAATATATCATACACCTGAAATGTTCCTTTGAAAAGATGGAGGATACCTTATTGGCCCTTCTAAAACAGAATTAATAAATGTTTAATGGATGTTTTAATGCATGGTTACCCAGCTCTTAAAAATGTGTAGAGTCAAAAAGATTGCTTATAATTATGTCTTATGGCTAAGGATATAGAATTCTATTTTATGCAGGTTTCTAAGGTTTCAAATTTTGTTTTCAAAACTTTTACTTTCAAATTTTCAACTGATGTCACAAAATGCAACCCTGTTAACATCTTTAAATCTGGATTGACAAAAAGTCAGGTTTCTTGATTTCTCTTGCCTTTTATCTCTTTTACTAGATTGGGGATTCCAGCTTGGCCCTAAGAAAATGTTTGGTCAAATATTTCATCGAAAAAATCTCTGTGAAACTTTTTAGTTTTGAAAAAAACCCCATCAGCTGTTCAGTAATACTTTATAAATCATTTTAAGCAGAGACGTAATATAAAGTATTAACAAGGATGGTGTTTTTATTAGTTAGGAACACAGTGTTTGCACTGGATTTTATAAGAAATCTCTACATAGTGGCAAAGGAAGTAGCGAAGTATATTTTTTTCCTCTGTTTAAAGTTTAACAAAACCTCTATGATAGCTTTCTGTATCATCTTTCTACCTACATGTCTACACACATCACTTCATATAATGCAAGTAACTTCTCCAGAGTTACTTCCATGGCCATTCAATTGGTGTGCCTTTTCCTCTAATGATGGTTTTTGTCAATGAGAGAAAAGGGAGAAACTTTAAGAAACTGAGAACTAGAAATGATCAGAGAATTCATTCTTATTTTACATTTTAACTGTTCATTTCCACTCCAGTTCTTTTCACCATCAGATGTTGTTTTCATTGTAATGAAAACAAACTAAACATATTTGCAAAATGAAATTATATTCATTTTCCAGCAGAAGTGCCAAGTTTTCAATTAGATTTTTTCTGTGTCTGTTTTTGTCTCTGTCTCTCTGCAAAATGGTTTTTATTCTACATAGCTGCATAGAATACATCTGTTTTGACAAACAACTTATTTTGGGGCGGTAGTGGGGAATCCAAAAATCCTGTCAATTCTTTCAGTGATAATGGACCTATTTAAACCAGTATTCTGTGACCTGAATTTGCTGCCTATTGGTTTATGAAAAGATATCAATATGCATGCTTTGACCAACAAAACCTTGCAGTTTATTGTTTAACAAATGACTGTCTCCCCAGGACTTATTGTCAAAGCTGGAATCACCAGATATGTTCTGCTAACATAGCAATAAAGCAACATCTGGGGATGTCTGGGGTCTACATTTGCACTATTGTGCAGTTTCTACTCTTGAGTAAATTCGCTGCTTGCATTTTCAGGTAGCAAATTTTCTCACTGTTAGAGAATTACGACACAATAAGCATCTGCACATGTAGATGCTTATTGTGCAGTAATTAGCTCCACTGCACAGTAAAACATCTCATGCAGATGCACCCACTGTCAGGCTAAAAAGTGGGTGGGTCTTCCTTCTCCAGTATCGAAGAGTTGCTAGTTTTGGTTTTTCTATGACCAAGTTTTGAGGGACTCACATAGTTCTATATGGATATGGATGCTCACACTCCACTTCAAAGCCTACTTGGCCAGCATTGTCAACATGTGCAGAAGGGAAGCACAGGTTAAACATAGCTCTGCAGGTGAAAATAGAACATATATTCTACAGAAGGGCCCAAATCTGCACTTACAGTTTTATGGAAATGCCACTTATGCACATAAAGATGAAACAGAATGTAGTGCTTGAACATTTCTGTTTAGGAAAACTTTTATTTATTCATTTTAATGTAGGAAAACAAAATGAAACCTAAAAAGCTACCATGATATTAAGATTCTTGTCCTCCAGAAGCATCTGGTGTTTCTACTGGAAACCCTGAACTTGCTGGAATTGAAATTCTTCTCTTCTTGTTGTCATTTTATGACTTAAGTTTGTCAACTGTTAGGGCATAGTACACTATTCACCCTTGTACCCCTATATACCTTTTTACCCCTGGTGCATCAATTGGGCAGGAAAGTAGCATTGTAGGATGTTCTGGTGGGAGTACATGAGGTTACTCTATTAATATTTTGTTTCAGCTGTCCCTAAATGGCTGGATCTGGGGAAACTGCTGACTGCTTATATTTAAGTATCTAACTTGTTATAACTGCTTATATTGGTAGGGCTAAGAATACTTCACAAACATTTTCTAAAGTTCAACTGCATTTTAAGTACAGTGCAGGAACCACTGTATGAACATCTATAGCTTCTCCTGTGAAGAGTCTCTATGAAATTTATGCAGAGGTATACTTTTGTGATATTTTTGCATCAATAATGATATAAATCATTCAAATGAATGCTAAAATTCAAAAAGATATTAAAAATAATAAAATAAAGTAAAATATTTTCTTGAAACACCTTTGCCTTGCTCAATCATTAAGAGTCTGAAAGGAAATAATATCTAGACTATCAAATGATTTTCCCTTATTTTCTTTCAGCTCATAATGTAAATATCTTATGATGCAGAGCAATAAACCAGGAGTTTTTGACAATCCCACAGGAACACAAGATAATACTGATTTTTCTCTCTGCAGGTACAAGTCCAGCTTTGAGGAGAACCTGGCCTAAACAATGAGAAAGAATGATACAGATGTATTCAGATTCATTCTCCTAGGTTTTTCTGACCACCCCCAGGCACAACTTCTGTTCTTTACCTTCTTTCTATCAACATATATAATGACACTCACTGGCAACTGTCTTATTATTATCATTACATTGGGAGACATTGCCCTCCAAACACCCATGTATTTCTTCCTCAGGGCCCTGTCCATTTTGGAGATCTGCTACACCTCAGTCACAGTCCCCAAGATGCTGGCCAACCTCCTCTCAGGGGACAAAAGCATCTCCTTCCTTGGCTGTGCCACACAGATGTATTTCTTTGTGGCACTAGGGGGTGTGGAGTGCTTTCTTTTGACAGCTATGGCTTATGACCGATATGTGGCCATTTGCCACCCTTTACGTTATCCATACATTATGAACAATGGTAGGTGCACAGGGCTAACAGCTGGCTCTTGGCTCAGTGGTTTAGTGGGATCTCTGGGTCATATTGTAATTATATTCAACCTACCTTTCTGTGGCTCCCATGAGATCAATCACTTCTTCTGTGACATCACCCCACTGTTGAAGCTGGCCTGTGGGGTCACTTTCCCAAATAAAGTGGTTATCTATTCTATTCTTTTGCTCTTCATACCCCTGCCTTTCATCCTGATCATGGTCTCCTACCTTCTTATCATTGTTACCATCCTAAAGATACCATCCACCCAGGGCAGGCACAAGGCTTTCTCAACCTGCTCCTCACATGTCATTGTGGTGACTCTCTTCTATGGGACAGGCATTATAGCTTATCTATTCCCTGGTTCCACATCTTCTTCAGGGGCAGGTAAAATACTCTCATTGGCCTACTCTGTCATCACACCCATGCTAAACCCTGTTACATACAGCCTGAGGAACAAGGAGGTCAGAGATGCTCTGAAGAGACTAATCATGAGGAAGTGTTTAAGTAATTAAAGCTCTCCCCCAAAATAAACAACAACAACCCCCCCCCCAACAACAACTAGCTGTGTAATGCTGGGAAAACAAAACAAAGCAACCCCCACCCCTGAAAAACAGTGCATAGCATGGTCAAAGATGTATACTGGGATTCAGAGAATGGGAACTGAACTCTGGAAACAGTTCAGAACCCACACAGTCAATAAATAATATCAGAATAAAGATGATAACCCCATTACAAACATGATTATTAAGTCAGAGTAATACATTGGGAGCTGTAATGGATACAAATGCTTTCAGTGAGAGTATTATGAGGAAGAAGTTTTGTAAAATAGCTTCATAAATTTATGATGGGATTATATGAAGTTATTTCCCCTCATCACAGGGGATTTGCATCATTAAGCAAGGACTTTCCCCTGGTTTTATAACCAATATTTTAACAGGAAGACTCCAAACTAGAGATCATTGAAGTAATGGACATTAATACCTAGCTGTTGAATGGTTTATGTGCATATTTAAATAAATGTAGATGTATGTATGTAGGCTTTTACTAGTTGATATTAAAATTTGCTAGTATTTAAAAAAAATGGAAATGGGATAGAAAAAATTATATTTACAAGGATTTTAAGTAAAGAATATTTAATTTTGATAATGTTTCAGAAGAAATATGTAATAGAACCATTTTTTAGAAGAATATATATATTTGTTTCTTTTCTAGAAACAAAATCATTGTTTGCTGAGAACAAAAATGTTTTACTGTTTTATCTCATTTATGTTTTAAATGTTATTCTATGTAATCTAGATATCTATCTATGGAAACCTACTCCCCCTGCCTACATGACTGGCATCATATACCTGGGTGAGGGGCTTGGGCTCCCTGGTGAACCAGAGACTGCCAGTCTGCCCAGCAACTGGTGATGCATTTCAGATTTGTTGGCTGACAGCCAACAGGTGCTGGCCTCCATTGGACCAGGTAAATGAGGTCATAAGGGCTATATAAGTTAAGGACTGCCCAGGAGGAGGGGGCAGCATCCATGAGGAAAACCCAGAGAGAGAGAGGAGCTGAACCATCTGAAACTTGCTCTCTCTCTCAAAACTCACGATCAAGGAACTGCCTGCTTGCAGAGGGAATCTCCACCTGCCTCTGGATGATACTTGTGAACCAGCTACATGAGATCTAACTAGATATATAGCTTGCAGTAACTCAAATGCATGACCAAAAACTACTCCAGCCACCCTGTTTGCTTTATGGGATTTCTCTGATACTACTCAACTCTGTACCCTAGTCCAACCCTACCCTTTGTAACCAATAAAGTTCTCCTTTGTACCTAGCGTAGAAGACTTATTGGGAGTGGGTCTAGATTATGCTTTGGGATCCCCTTGGTTTGGCTAAGGGAGACCACTACTTGTGCTTCTGACTGAGGGAAGCATCCCAAGTTCTTGAAGCGAGTCAAGTACCCTTGAGGACTACTAGGCCTGTGTTTCCCAGGGGGCACAGTGGCAGAATCAAGCCCATCCCTGGGTGATGGCAGTTCTACCCCCAGGCTAGCAGGTGTGCTCCAGGGAGGGGGTCAGCCAGACTTGAGGCACCCCCAGGGAGGTACTTGAAGCTTGGAAGGTGGTTGGGTGCAGTAAGGTGGGTGGCTCAACACAGAATCACTCCCTACTGGCCCGCCACATTATGTTTTATTGTTTTATTTATGTTTTAAATATTATTCTATGTAATCTAGATATTTTTCTATGGTGTCTGTGTAAAACTAGAAAATTGCAAGTAAATTATAATTTTTATGGAAATATTTAGTTTTGTTGAAAATATTTACATAAACATATTTGATAAAAAAAGAATCTATGAACATTATTTCTAGACCCTTTTGAGTTTCATTCAGTCAAACTAGGTTGAATGTTCGTGCTCCTCCTTGATATTTCTGTTTTCAGACTTATAGATCTATGAAGAGCCACGATCAGTATTGTGTGTCCTCCTCCTCACTGCTTTCTGTGTCAGTCTTAAGAGTAAGGGTTCATTAAAGGGGAAAAGGGATGTATACACAAGCTTTAGGGGAAAACTTAGTAGTTAATTATTATATCAACCCAAATAACTATTAACAGTTTTTCCATATCAACACTATCAGGGTTCTCTCCAGTTCCACATAAGATGAACCAGTGAGACTAATATAGCTGCTAGCCCTGACCTCTTACCTGTTCTTTTGGGATTGCACAGCTAACCCCTTAGGATAGGGACAGACATTCATAAAACCCAAGTCTGAATTCATTCTATCCTTGCAGGTTAGTCTAGCCTGCAGAGAGTGAACCAGTTTGCAAGTGGATAGAAATTCCCTTTTCATTACAGAAATGCAGACAAATGCCTGCAGTGGCTCAGGCTAGAAATCTGGGGGCGCTACAGCAGCCCTCCCGTTCGCCAGAGAATGGAACAGTGGGGCAGGGCCAGGCCTGGACAGGCCTGAAAAAGATTGAGGGGGGGTTTAAACCCTAACCTTGGCCTGCAGGGTTCAGAGGGTGAGGGAAGAGGGAGCATGCCCAGGCTGCTGTGGCAGGGGAGGAGGAGAAGGTGAGAGCTCTGCCTGTCCCAGCAGCTCCCTGACAGACAGGAACAATCCTGGCACACAGCACTGCCCAGCTCCACTTCCCCTTTCTCCCTCTCCCCCACCACCACAGGACATGGAGGGGGACTCTGTTTGGTGCTGGGTGAGCTCTTCCTCCTCTTCCCTGCCCCCCACCACTGTGGGGTTGGTAGGGAGGATCTGTGGAGCTGCCCAGCCCCAGAAGGCGACTCTTTCCCCTGCTCCTCCTGCCCTGCCACAGGATGGGGAAGGGGGCTCTATCCGATACTGCCCGGCCCCAGAGGGGGACTCTTTTCCCTCTGCCCTCCAGTGCCACAGTTTGTGGGGAGTTCTGTTCAGTGCTGAGGGGGTACTCTTCCCCCTCCTCCTTTTGTCCCCACCCCTGACCACCAGGAGGTGGGGAGGGGGGACTCTGTGTGGCACTGCTTAGCACAGGGTGTGGCTGTAACAGAGCCACAGCTGCCAAAGGTGGCCCCACCCCTGCAGCCCAGGCCAGTCTTCCTCAGCCCTGACTGAGGAAGCTGCATAGTGGGGCTGGGCTGGAGAGCCAGGGTCACCCCCAGCAGGTGCAGCTCAGTGGCAGGGATGCTGAGCAAGCACATCCCAGCTGAGCCTGGTGTGTGCGCCTGGCAGCTGGCAAGGAAGAGGGCTACCTGGGCTGTCTTGGAGGTTCCAGCAGGCCCAGAACCTGATAGCCACCCACTTCAGGGGTTGGATGTGGACCCATGAGTCCCCATGGCTTGGAGGTGTTGGCTAGCCCTCTGTCCAGCCACATACACCAGACCAGGCTGTGCTGCTGACAGGGTTCAGCATCCCTCTCACTGACCTGCAGCTGTGGGACCTGGCCCTACCCCATGACCCAAACCCACCATGTGACTGCTGAGTGAGGCTAGCCCAGGCTGTGGGGGTGGGGGACCCCGGCAGCTGCAGCTCTGTTACAGCCACTCCCTGTGTCCTGGTGAGGCTGGGCAGTTCTGCATAGAGGCTACCCCCCTCCCTGCCCCACAGCAGCAGGGGGTGAGGAAGAGTACCCCCCAGCACTGCAAAAAGCCCCTCCTCTGCTAGTCTGGCAAGAGGAGGAGGAAGGGGAAGAGTCCTCCAGCATGGAACAAAGTCCCTCTATAAAGGTGAAAGTGGCAGTGAGAAGGGTTAATTCCTTCCCCCACCCCTTCTGCCCTGCAGGATGGAGTCTGTCATTCCAAGGGGCCACTGCCACATCTCACTCCCCTCTGCTCCCCAACAGACAGGTAGACCCCAGCTGCAGTGGGAAAGGAGGAAAGAATTAACCCCCTTCCAGCCCACTTTGCCTTAACGGGGCCACTCTGGCTGGTGTCTTACCACTTCCTGTCCCTGCTTGGGCTGGAGAGCAGAGGGGTGGGACCAGCCCTGCTCTAGGGCAGACAACGACGCCCCAGCCAGAGTGCATGCTGGGATGGTGGAGGACTCTGATTTAACTGAAACCAGGAAGGTGTCAGACACAAATGAATTACAGTACTGCATGCACACACTTACCCGTGCCCCATCCAGATCACTCAAACCCCCACTTGGGAGAGAAGAACCTTAAACTAGATACAACCCTAATACCATGAGAACGTAGACGTCAAAGAAAGATACCGGTGCCCGTAGCAACTAAGATGTAACTGATAAGTGCGGCCCCAAATTGACTAGCCCAACTGAAACTGTAAAGAACAGATTGATGTGCCGCGCTTGCCCTCTTGTGACCAAACAGGCTCAGTACCACACAAATGAAAAGACAAACCCCCTGTCCTGACGGCTGGGCTGACAGAGGGGAAAGCCTGTGTTGAAACCTGAGCACACAAAGGAGAATCCATTTATTGTCATAATTGGCTAACACAGAGTAAAACCAGATAAGAAAGTTATAAAAACTCTCCCTGTCCTTTGTTCAGGGAGACCACCATTCAACCGTAACTCGAGCTGGACTCGCAGTTACCCTGGGCTGATCACCCGTCATCTCCCGCTGATGCTCCCCCATGTGTAACAAACACCCCTGTACCCTTACCAAGTAAATTAGTTTGCAAGCTGTCAAGCTGCTACCGGAAACAAAGTGTAACTTGCAACTCCTGCATTCCAGTCACCATCCTTAAGGGACGTAAGTCAATAAAATCTCTTTTTATAATCATATACGTCTTGTGCCTTCCTCATCCCATAAATCCAAATATGTCACGAACCGGAGGGTGCTGCATAGCCCCTCTCATCAGTGTGGAACAGAAGGGACAGACATTGTATAAACCAGTTTGACGCAAATCAGTTAAGTCTGATACTACATTCAACTAGGCTTATCTCAAACCAGTTTGGGCCATTTTGACACTGGTTAATGTATACTGAATGCCTGTTCTGTTACAGGTTTAGATCAGTTTCTAATCACATAAACTGGTTTATGTGTAATGTCTGTCCCTAGCCCTAGAGAAAGGAGTTAGTTCTATAGCAGGGGAATCTTTTGGTTTATAACAAAGAAAATTCTGGGGATCCCAGGTGCTGGGAAGGCATATGCATCAGGGCCTGTTATCTCAGGGCTGTACCACCTATACTAGGCAAAATTTCAGGTGGTGGTGTGGAGGGAAGGCACATTGCTCCTTATTACTGGGGTTCTTCACTTCCACCTTTCCTTGGTGTCTCTACTCTATAACACTGGGAGTTGCTGCTGCTGCTCCTCCCCACCGTCATCACTTGTTGCTGCCAGGTTACCATTACTGTCTTTGCTCCTCACCCCCACTTGGAGTTCAGTGCTGCTACTGCTTACACATTACCATGGGTGACTAGTGCTGCCTTAGTCAGGCAAGGTACATGCCCCCTCTGTGACCAGTTCCATGGCAGAGCTCATTGTTAATTGGGGGTGGAGGGGCATGGCCAGTCACACTGTCTGGGGGCCAAGGGACCCCTGTGGTTGAACCTGCAACGGCCAATTGCTGTGGCCTATTGCTGCAGTCACTTCCGGATGTGGCTGTGACCGCTTCTGGGAGTGGCTGCAGTGATCATCTGGCACTTGTAGGGGTGGCATTGGCACTCCCACCTGTCCACCCTGCCTATCGCTGAAGCAGTGAGTGCTGCCAGTCAGGTGGTACACCAGTACTCTCAGGGGATGCACGTTCACCCCTGTGCACCTCCTATGCATCACCAGTGCACATTACTTTCACTCTGGATGCAGACCTCCCCAAGTTCACGTGATTGCTTTCCTTTCAGCTACCTTTGTGCAACTTTTGCCTGTAACACCTGCACTGTTATATAGATTAAAAAATTGAAAGGGAGGGCCTGTGGACACAAAGGGCATCTTTACATGTGCTCTGGGGACTGAGGGGAGGACACTTTAATTAGAGCAACTCTTGGAGCCACTCTAATTAAAATACCCACAGAATCTTAGGTATTCAGCATCCCATGTTTCAAAATGACAGTGGGGGCACTTTAACTAAATCTTCTTGAATGAGCTTTAAAGTGCCCTCATCATCTTTTGGAAGCACAGGGACACTGAATACATGAGACACAGAGGCTGCTGGAGCTTGCTAATTATTACACTCCAGATGACTGGATTCATCCAGTTTGTTCTAATGCACTATAATTACATTACATTGGAACACAGTACATCCACACACATCTACAAGCACCCAAAAGTTTACTTCATTTGGTTAATTTTAAAGACTTATGTTAAAAAATGCCTAGAAGAGTCATAAAAAACCCCAACTTGCCAAACATGCATGAGAGTGAGTACATGCAGATAAAGGATATATAAAATTTGTCACAAGAGAACAGACAGAGTAGATGCAGAGTTGCATGCCAAAATCCTAAAGAAAGATTCAGACAGGCTTGACTAGCATTTGGCATTTAGAACTCTAAGTACCTGCATTTAGGCTTCTAGAAACCATCAGGAGTTATCTAATTTGATCACATAAGTGCCTAATTCTTGCCTAAATTCAGTTGAATTCCTCCTTGTTCCTGGAAGGTCATGTAAACTCTGGCTAAATCCTTGGATTGCCCATATCCATTGACTGCCCTTGGAGTGTTCCAAACTCATGACAGCACTGACTCCATCTGTACACCATGATCCCTGGTTGTGGAGGTGAAGGCCAACTTTGCCTAATAGCCTGATAGTCAAAGTATTCATCCAGGAAATGGGAAATGTGACCTCTTTGCCCTGAAATATTACAGACAGCACCACCTCCTTCCCAAAAGAATGCTTTAGCCACAAGGCAAGAGAACAGCTGTTGAAAATAATTCATTAGGCAGCCATGAGTGAAACTATCATAGAGTCACTAGAGGGAGAATCTGTCTTCGTTTGGTATTCCAAAATAGCAGTTATGCAGCTGTACAACTGCTTTCTTGGCACTTACAAACAGTTGGCAATTCACACATCAGTGCCCAGGCCTACTAAGCACGATTACTAAAGCTGTGCAGTGACCAGGTAAGTGATGCCATACTGTATACTTTCCCTTACATGGATGTCATATGCATGGACAGGATAAGTCTGTTCTCTTATAGGATGCCCAAACTACTTTTAGGTGCCAGAAACACAGCTGCATAACCGCCATTTGGGAGCATAAAAATTCTGTCCTAGGAGAACAAACAAGAGAGAATATGCCTCTATATCCCAGGGAGAAAGACATTTCCCTGGGTGGAAGTAGTCCTAGTTTCCAGTACTTGCTAGCGGAATTTTTTGTGTCTTTCACATTCCTACTAAGCAGATAAGTCATGGTAACTGAAAGTCCCCATGAAAATGAAGTCCTGTGATTCAGAAGCTTCAACTAGTTCTTTAAAGAAAGCCTCATTCACCTTTCCCTCCTGCTTTGACGGTCTATAGCAGAAATCCACCCTTGGTGTTCTCCTTTCTTACCTTGACCCGGAGACTTTCAATAGGCCTATCTCCCACTTTGTACTGAACTTAAAAACACCAGTACATTTATTTTATTTATAAAATTAGATGCTCTCCTTTTTCCCCCATCTATCCTTTTTTAACTGTTTGTACCTGTTCATGATGGTACTTGTCCAGCCATGTGAAATATCCCACCAACTCTCAGTTTCACCAAATGAATCATAATCCTTTGATTGTACTTCCATTTTTTTTTGCTTCCTCCCCATGCTTCTGGAAATGTTCTATAAATATTTTAAGTAACTAATTGCCCTAATTCCTCACTGAATACATTGTTGAGATTTTTCCCTATTGTTTCCTCCTACATGATTATATATCCAGGTTCCCTTGCTCTTTACTTATTTCTAGGCTTTTGTCTGGATGAGAAGCCAGGACTGAACTGAGACTCAAGCACTGAATCTTCTCCAGGGGTGCCATGATGTATGATAAGGCATAGATCATTTTGAGCAAACTTGTTTAACTATGGGGGTGGATAAACAAGAGAGGCAAAGGGAAAGGGCTGTGACCCAACACCACCAGGTTATAATCCTTCCTTCTGGCCATATCTGCAGGCAAACATATGAATCTTAAATTGGCCTTCTCAGTCATATATGGTCTCACCAGTGACTTCTCTATTTACTGAAAGACTTTCATCGTTATATTAATGGACTGGCAGAGACAGAAAGGTGCCACCCATGCATAGACAATTGAAGGTGGAGCAGGCCACTGGGTTGCTCAGAATTCCTTGGGGCTGCCTCCAGGAGTCTGCTGACACAACACAATAGTTTCCTGACAGGTAAGCAGGATGTTCATGGCATATTGCATCCTGCACCATGCAGCTATTAGACATGGAATGTCTCTGCCTGAGGGGCTGACCATGACCAAAGTGCTTCAGAGGATGTTCTTGGATGAGGAACTAAAAATGGATGGTGGCCTAAAGGTTGGGGCTTCTGGAGACAGGAATCTAGGTAACATGGAGGAGACAGATGCTGAGGCAAAGGGTGCTGTCCCACTGGGGTATTCTTGCCAGACCTGGTGTAGGAGTTCACAGTCACAGCACAGGGAGAAACAGTGAGAAAGGAGATTCCTAGTCTGTCTGATCCAGGAAGCCTTCCAGTAGACATGAGGGTGGCTAGTGTAGAGTCCATATAGGCTCCTGGTCATGAATGACTCATGCCTCCTGAGGCTGGGGGGCACGGCAACTGCCCTCAGGCATGGGCGTTGGCGGGGGCATGGCAGCAGTAAGCAGGGACTGTCCTCAGGTGGCTGCAGTGATGTCGGCGGCAAGGGCGGGCCAGGTGGGGACCACTTGCAGGCAGCCACATGGTGTCACTGGTGGGGGGGAGTGGCCCCTGTACCCTGTACCCTGTCTATGCGTCGCCTGTGTTCCTGGTTATTCAGGTGTGCTGAATGGCAACATACATGAGATTCTTACAGATGTTCTCTATTGTGGAAGCAACAGCTTGCTCCATAGATAGTTGGCCAGAAGCCAGGTGATATTCTCTTCATGGTGCACTGGTCCTACAGGCTGGGATGAATGTAAGAGGCTTCCCACTAAATGGGAACTGTACAGGACTTTACTCTGTGCTGTGTGGTAGTTCTCAGGAGTGAGGGTAGTAAAAGGCAGAGACTTCTGCACATGGTGACACTGGCTGAAGGAGAGTTGCAGGGTGGATCGGTAGGTAGGAGTGGCATAAGGATTTTTGTTGTCCTAGGAAAACAACTATTTGCTACCCTCATTTGAAACAGACCTGGGTCCTAATGAGGGTGGGCAGAGCTCTGGAGCAGTGGTTTGGCAGTACTGGAACTGTCCTGCTCATTTCTGCATATGCCCAGACTCCTAGGGCGGCTCTCAGTGAGCATGTGCAAGGTATGTGTGTGTGCTGTTTTTGCTGTCCCTTTCAATTTGCCACCCTTGGTGGCTGCCTGTGCTTCCTGGCCAGTTATGCTAGCCCACAGGGCAGGCACCAGAGATCCACTTTCATAAGAAGCAAATGGGCTTGGCTGTGGTGGACAGCAATTATCAGCTGTTGGCATTCCCCATGGCAGGTCATGCCTGGGCTCCTTCCGTAGACTGAAGGTAAGTTGCAGCCATGAATGATAGTATCCTTGCTATACCATGGAGTGTGGCTGACATATCAGTGATGGCCTGGTTTAACCTCTACTACTTGGCTTCTCTGGACCAGATAACCTCAAACAATTCTGAGATATTGCTGCCTTCACCTCTGACCTCTATCACAGAGCTGTCACCTTCTGTGCTCTGTCCATATTGTATATAATCAGATGTTTAATTTTCTCCTCCCTTACCTACTGCACATATGCAACATTGTTCAAAGTGTGGGATGATGCAGCAGAAGCTTGGACAGATATCTTGAAGTAAAGATTACTATCTGACTCCTAGAGGGCCAAGGCTGTGGACTGAAGCACTAAGGAGGCATAGACAACTCTTAGGGCACGTGGCAAAGCTAGCTGCTCTGCTTGAAGCACTCTCTTGAAGACTATGTCACAGGGTAAAGGCCCCAGGTTCTTATGTTCCCTGAAACCAGTGGTGCAGTCTGGGGTACAATGTCCCCCTGCTTCTATTATAAGTATAACTTGGGCCCCTGCTATCCCAGGAACACCCTGTAATCAGAGTCATCATTTGCACAGGTCTTCCCCAACTCTCACCACTCAACATATCTCATATAAGGGGACACACAAGGCAGTGGGTCCTGTCTTCAGGGGGGAACCTGAGGGCACAGTGAACTCTGGAATCTTTACGTTGCCCCCAGCTAAGAAGGCTGGACCCTAGAGTCTTCTTTCAGATGAACCCTAGAGGACATGCACTGGGCTCTTCCAAGCTGGGTTGGGTAGCTGTGAATAAAAATACCATTTTTTATTTTCTTTCTCTGCTCCTGAGGGACATTCCAGCAGATTTGGATGGAACTTAATAGGGGCATGCAGAATGGGCCCTATTTGATTTGGATTTGTATTCAGCCTGAACTGGGGACAGTGATTCAACTAGCTGATTTGGATCACTGTCCCTGATTCAATTCAGCTGAATCCAAATCTGAAGATTTGATGCTGATTTGGAGAATCAGTGATTCGGACATAGACACAGCTTTAAATGTTTTTTTCTACATACCTTGAGGTAGTAGGCGTGGCTCATGATTGCTGCAATGCCGGGGCAGATGAAGCATCCCACAGGAGCATGGGGTGGTGGGGGCGGGCAGCAGCACATGCTTGGCGGCAAACCAGGAAGTGGACTGGAAGTACTTCTGGTCCACTTCCAAGTCTGTTGGGGAGAGCACTGAGGAGCCCTCCCATGCTCCCCCAGCTTGGTGATTGGCTGCAGGGGAACCCTGGGTGCCCCTTCCAGACCCAGGAGGCACCAGTCACCAAAATTGGCGGGGCATAGAGGTGCCCCCCAGCGCACTCTCTGTTGAATGTGGAAATAAACCAGAAATGCTTCTGGTCCACTTCCAGGTGTTCTGCCAAGTGCACTGGCACCCCCATACTTCTGTGGGACACTCCATGCACCCCAGCACTGCAGCATTCACAAACCCCTGCTACCTAGTGTGCATAGAAAAAACATTTAAAGCTGTGTCTATGTCTGAATAACCAAATCTTTCTGAATCTCTTGATCTGGAGGGTTCCAATTCGATTCAAAGAGGTTAAAGGGTCCTCTGCTTTGATTCAGATTTGGCGATAAGGCCACTGAATCTGGCTGAGTCTCCACTGAATCAAATTAGAGACCAAAGCTTCACACAGCCCTGTTAATTGACCAATTTTCTGGTGAGTTAAATAAAAATTTACTTCAAAGAGTTGGTCATTCTAAAAGCACTTTAATCTGTCCAAAATGGGCTTAGTAGTTAAACGTGTCACATAGTAACACATTAGAAGCCTGAAATGTATTATTATGATGAAAAACAGTAACCAATTATTCACTGCTATTAAGAGAGCCTCACTCTCACTTCAAGAGAGATTCAGACCTCTCACTCACATTTTTTCTCTTTCATTTTGGACTGTAAAATCCTTGTGATGTCGTATCCCAAGGGTTCATCTATTATTATATATTTTCCCATACATGTTGGGCTGTGTGTACACCATGAAGATATCAATCTATGTTCCAGGAACAGGTAAGCGATTTTGCATTTTAGGGATGCCAAAACAAGTGCTAGTCATAGGTGACCTTTCCAAAATTAACTGAGTTAAGCACCCAACTTCATTATTATTGATTATTAACAGATATAAAATATTCTATGTATTTCAATGATTTATAAAATACTGTCATACTTTGTGCATTGTGTTTTAGTGACTGTATTGCTGACAATCTATTGCTTTTTTTGAATGGCATTCCTTGTTTTAGTGTACATTTTCCCTGTAGTCACAGAAATGACCACAATATAGTTTAGAGATATGCAAGCTAACTTTAAGTAAATCAATTTGGATATTGGTAGTAAACTAACAAACAGAGGTCATCAGGTCTGAAAAGCAACCTTAGGTATCTGTACAATGCAGTCACAAAAATGTAGGTTTACAATGCTTTTTTTGTTGCTCTACTTTCCGTCATCTAATTTTGAAATGAAAAGGGAAAGAGAAGGATAATGTAATCAAACTGAGTAATCAAGTGAAAGAACATATTTCAGAGCTCTATTCTATTCTATTCTATTCTAATTATTACGAGATTCTGTGTTAGAAATCTGAATATTTCTCTAATTCTGGAAACATTCTTGCAAAGGCTAGTGATTAGAATTGTAAAGGTTGCAAGAAGGCATTTCCGTTTCCATCAAGAAACATCATGCTGGAGGTATTTTTCCTATGTATTTCCTTGTGCGTTTCCACATAAAAATTCCAAAATATTTTACACCAGAAAACTGCCGAAAAGCAAGGACTTTTAAGGTAAATTCTGCAGAATATGGAAGTTGATTGCAGTTTGTCCAGAAAATTGTTAGTTGTTAGATTTTCTTAAAAAAAAAAAAGGCAGGAGGAGATGTGGAAATCACAGTCCGTATATTCTGCTTTTCATGTATTGGAAAACAAAGTTTGGCCTCAAAATGCACCAACAGAATTTCTGTGAGCAGCACATAATCATCACAATCAACAATAGCAACAACGCATGTCTGTGTCTGTTTTAATAATCATTTGTTTGAGAATTTACCTGTCTGTCTATCTAATCAACTTTTACAATGTCTATCACTTCAGGGTCTGGTGTGAAAAATGTCTTCTACAACTAGGCGATGAATTTGCTTTCCACACACCAGAGTCAAGCAGTAGAATGCATTTCATTCTGCAGACATTTGACCTTGTACAAGGTAAGGTAATGAGTAGAGAGTTCACATTGCATGTACTCCATTGCAGGATGAGATTTCCACCCCCCCGTCCATTTATCATGGGGAAAACAAAACCTCATTTTAGAATTGAGTATGATACTGTTCCAGCTAAGAGCTTTGGGAGTGGCTTTGCAGGAAGCCATGCACGGCCAGGGACAGCGTAAGTGGCACACAGGTTCCTGTTCTCTTCTCTGTCTGGCTTGCCATCCCACATCTCCCTTGCTAGCTAGCAGACAGCCAGGAAAGGAAGGAAGAATGTGTATGCCACTGTTCCTGTCCCCAGCTGAGCCAGGCTCCCTGCACAGCTACTCACCACAGCTTTTAGGTGGCGTGGTCCAACTCCTTGCTGCCAGATGCACTGGGCTGCTCACACGGATGCTCCCAGCAGTGTGAAGCAATTGTGGAGCTCAGGTTTTTCCTATTCCAGGCTCAGCTGGGAGAAGCAATGGAAGGTGGAGACAGACAGTTGGAGGAAAGGCAAGGAGACAAGTGGTTTGGGAACAGGCACCAGGGTGGAGAGGGTAGGTGTCAGGATACCTGCTTTCCCATGCTGCCTGTCTGCCCACTCTTGGTTTTGCCACCTCTTGCCCCACTGCCTTTGATTTCTGCCTGACTGCTTCCTCCTACTTCTACTTTCCCCAAGACTTCTCCCCAAAACATGGGTTCCCCACTGCCTGCCCCTGTTTTCCCCACCTTCTGCCCCCCTGTCTCTGCTTTCCTGCCACAGTGATAGGGGAAACAATTTTAAGAAATATATTCTTGAGATGGAAAATCATAACATATGTATCATTTTCTAAGTCTAGAGTCTATTATTTGGAATGTGGGGGTATGTCTTAAATCTGAAATCATCTTAGACTTGGGTAAATACAGTCATATACAAAACACCTTTAGCCTTGCTTACTCCTTTAGAAATATCATTGAGTAGACCATAACATTGAGTAGACTGAGACAAATTGGAGGATAGGGCCAAAAGAAATCTCATAAGGTTCAACAAGAACAAGTACAAAGTCCTGCACTTAGGTACAGAATAATCCCATGCACCAGTACAGGCTGGGGGATGACTGGCTGGGCAGCAGCTCTGCAGAAAAGGACCTGGGGGTTACAGTGGACAATAAGCTGAATAAGAACCAACAGTGTGCCTTTGTTGCAAAGAAGGCTAATGGCATACTGGGCTGCATCCAAAGGAGTGTTGCCAACAGGCCAAAGGAAGTGATTATTCCTCTCTATTCAGCACTGGTGAGACAACATTTGCAGTACTGTATTCAGTTTAGGGCCCCCCACTAGAGAAAGGATGTAAACAAATTGGAGAGGGTCCAGCAGAGGGCAACAAAATGGTGAAAGGGCTTGGGGATTTGATTTATGCAGAGAGGCTGAGGGAACTGGGATTTTTTGGTCTAGAGAAGAGCAGCCTTCAAGTACTGGAAGGGGGTTCAAAAGAGGATAGAGCTAGGCTATTCTCAGTGGTGGCAGATGACAGAACAAGGAACAATGGTCTCAAGTTGCAGGAAGGGAAGTCTAGGATAGATATTAGGAAGAAGTTTCTCAGTAGGAGGGTAGCAAAACACTGGAACAGGTTACCCAGAAGGGTGGTGGAAGTTCTGTCCATGGAGGTTTTCAAGACCCGGCTAGACAAACTTTGGCTGGGATGATCTAGTTGGGGCTGGTCCTGCTTTGAGAAGGGGGTGGAGCTAGATGTGACCTCCTGAGAGCCCTTCCAATCCTCATTTCTATGATTCTTCTTTGTCTGGGGGCCTTCTCTGTTTGGGCAGTATTTGTACTCACATTTTTAACCTACTGGGGAAAATGATTTATCCTAAAATCCTGCTAAGATACATTCTGGAATAGGTTGCTTTCAGTCAGTCTTATTGAAAGCTGTTTCACTTTGTCCAACATAATTAAATATTCACAGTACTAAGATAATATGAATAGCTCTAGAGCTGGTAGGTAGGCTACTCATCTGGGTCATCTATTTTTTTTCAGATCCAGCTTCAAGGATGTCTAAATTTTGCATACAAACTGGGCATCTCTTACAAATTATATTAAAGGTCATCAGTTGCCAGCTACTGTATAGAACGGTGGCTTGGGTACTTCTCCTGTGGGTGGAAGATGTGATTTCCAGCTCTGTCAGATGGAGAAGAGAAGTGAATTTGGGTCTCAGACAGGCTAACTGAATTGTCTAATGTCTGATATTCTGGTAAACAGATGTCCTGTACTTCTCCCTGTTTTTCTTTTTTGTTTTGTTTCTTGTTTACTTCCTTTTTTATTATTTGCACGTAAGACAAAACAACATTTTTCTAAAACTTCCTGAAGGAATTTGAATCTGAACTGACACCCCCCCCCCCACCCCTTTTTTTGTTTGTTGGTTTCAGTTTAGCCTGTCCCACTTGGGGAAAATGCTATTGTATCAAGGTCTATCCATTTTATTTAATGAGTAAATTCAGGGCACCAAAAAACCTTGGAGAGCAGGGACTATCTATCCCTTCCTTACGCCCCACTCCATTAGTGTAGGACAGTGTTCATTCTATCTGGCTCACTCTTTTAGCTCTAAATATTGTTCATATTTGGCTACTTTGCTTTTATTCAAGAAGATCTCTGCACACTGTTCTGGGAAATGTTTAGCCCAGGACCCAGTGATTTGGGTCCTGATGACAGGTTAGGCACAAACTTCTTTGGATAAAGTGTGGGAAAAACCAATATCCCTTACTTCCTAGACATGGTGGAAGTGCTGTCATCATTCTTCAGCATTAAACTGTCACAAGCTATTTCTTCCCTTCTGTGAACATGTTCTCTGGGATTTACACCCAGTTACACACCTCCCCAGGTGGAAGATCACTTCTCACCAGAATCCTTCTGAGCATGCTCAAAAGGGTTAGCATAGGTGTACAGGCAACAAAAAGCTATAGAGTATGCAAATGTTCCAGAAAGTCTATGTATACAGTTGCGTTTGGGAATCTAAATTAAGTTTAGGGTCTAAAGATGAATAAGAATCTGGCCTTCAGAATCTGATTACGTTCCTTTGATTATCACAATGGAATTACGTGTTTAAGTGGGACTCTAGTGCACCCTAATTTCTAAAAGTCACTTAAGATACCTATTTTTTATAACAAACTATCACCTGATCCTGAAGAGTATGTTACCTAAAAAAGCATCAGAAAAGTGCAGGACACACAGAACTCTGTTAATATATGACATATTACCTACTTGACAGGGGGAAAAGAATCTAGCCCTATTGATTTCCAAGCAGGTTGCTTCATGTAATTGTGAATTTTACTCTTTATGATAGCTAGCTAGATAGATAGATAGAATGACTTCATATATATATGATTAATATATGTCCATCCCTGGAAGGGAAAGGGACAGAAAGGAGCATAGGGATTAGGAAGGAAAGGGATAAAAGGGCATCTTTTGAAAATTTGGGTGGTTAGAAAAGGGCAGCCTGAGCAGCTTTGTCTCATAATTGCTACCTAATATCAGAAAATTTGTGTTGTGCTGGTTTGCCTCTTTTCTTAGGAATCAACTTTGTCTTGAGGAGAACAAATCCACATGGAAAGAGAGAATCAGACTGCTATCACACAATTTGTTCTCCTGGGCGTGTCTGGCCTTCCAGAACTACAGGCCTTACTGTTTCTTGTATTCCTAATGATCTACATAATTGCACTGACAGGAAACCTTCTCATCTTTACCTTGACATTGGCAGACCCTGCTCTCCACACACCCATGTATTTTTTCCTCAGGAATTTGTCCTTCTTGGAGATCTCTTACACCTCGGTAACCCTCCCAAAGATGCTGGCCAACCTCATCTTGAAGGATAAAACCATCTCATTCACTGGCTGTGCCACACAGATGTATTTCCTTCTGTTTCTTGGGGGCACAGAATGTTTCCTCCTGGGTGTCATGGCATATGACCGCTACGCTGCGATATGCCATCCCTTGCGCTACACATGTATCATGAGTAACACAAGGTGCACAGTGTTGGCTGCTGTGTCATGGCTGAGTGGTATATTCATGTCCTTTGTCCACATCTCAGTCATTTCTATCTTGCGTTTTTGTGGCTCCCATGAAATCAATCATTTTTTCTGTGACATCCCCCCAGTCCTGAAGCTGGCCTGTGGAGACACTTTCTTGAATGAAATTGTGGTCTTTATGTCTGCCCTGATATTCATAACTTTTCCCTTTGTCTCGATTCTGGTGTCATACCTTCTTATCATCATTGCTGTCATGAAGATGCCCTCAGCTGAGGGCAGGCGTAAGGCCTTTTCCACCTGCTCCTCACACTTGGTGGTGGTGACCTTGTTCTATGGGGCTGGCATTGTTATGTATCTGCACCCTAATTCTGCATATGCCCCAAATACGGACAAACTGCTCTCTCTCTTCTACACAATCATAACCCCCATGTTAAATCCTATCATATACAGCCTGAGGAACAAGGAAGTAAAGGGGGCTCTGAGAAGGGTGATAGTCAGAAACTGCTTTCTGAAAACAAGGTCATAAAAATACAGGCGACCCTTGCCATTCGCGGGGGATATATTCTTGTATCCTCCGTGAATGGGGAAATCTGTGAATAAGGCACTGCATTCCTGAACGCATTCTGTGTTCACGAATGCAGTGTCCCTGGCAGCTGGGAGCGGCATGGCTCTGGCAGTGATGGTGGGAGCACAGTGGCAGGATCCCAGTGGCAGCAAGCGCAGAGCTCCTGAGGAGCTCCTGTAAGTGTATAAAGTGTATTTAAAATGCGGGTTCAGCATTCGCAAATATTTGAAACCATGAATGCCGAACCCATGAATAGCGAGGGCTTCCTGTAGTAGAAGGAGGCAATGATGGAGCCATGTAAAACACTTTTGCGGTATAGCTTTATCTGGAGTGAGGCTGTAGTTGAGTAAGATACAGAAATGGTGGTTAATCTATAGGTATCATTCCTTTTCTGCTCTGTGCAAGCAAATTCTAAGTTTAAGAGGCATCTGAGAAGATCACAGCTAGGAAGTTATATACTTGTATTTCCATTGCTTGGTTTTGTTCTCAAAGGAAAAATATGCTTAAAGAGGTTTCATTTTCTCTAGAAACTTAACTGGGATATTCATCTAAATGCTTAAGGTGTTATCAAAAAATCTAAAATTTGAAGATGTTTCTTTATTCATTACACAAGTCACCCTATTTCCCTAACGGACATATATAGTTGACTAAAACCTTCCAAAATGTGTCTTTAGGTTTGCAGTTTTTCACTTACCCTTAAATTAAAAGTCCATCTTCCATAAAAATAAAATAAAAGTGTTTGCCCCTGATGTTTTAGTTGTATAATTAAAACAAAAAATCCTTGACTACATCTTTAGATTTGATAGGTGGGTTAAATCTAAGAAGCAGGGAGACATATCTTGCCTAACAGGATACTAACATGCACGGTCCATTCAGGATTGTCTTTCTATTCTGTATACACAAGGTCTATTTTTCTACCTTTGTGAAGAGTAGAGTGGTTGGAATAAGATTTGGGAAAACTAGGGGATGCATGACAAGGAATCATTTTGTAGCAAGTCACGGCTATTATACGTACATCTTTCTGTGATTGATTTTGTCATGTTTGCGTAATAAGTATGTAAAAAAAGATCACTTGGGAAATTTTAGACATCAGCTTTGCTTTGATACCTGGAAATACTTTGGAAACATTAAAGAAGGATGTGTAAGTATCCTGAAGATAATAAAAGGATAGCTTTGTTAATCATATCAAACCAATCTCAACTTTTTTCTTGCTAGAGCAGGTTGGCCAGACGGTAAGGGGGAAACAGTAGATATGAGGTAGGCACTACTGATGTATAACACATCCATGGGTATGTCTGATGTCTGACACTAACATGTGGGCTTCCTGAATGGGTTTCTTGAGCATACCAGATATCTTGCCCATGCTGCCCAGTGTTTGGCTCAGGCTCGGTTATGGAACTGCTGCTGCAGCTGGGCCTGGCTGCAGGGCCTGTGCTGGTACCAGGGCTTGGGTACCTCTTCAGCCAGGGCTGGATCCTAGGGCTCCCCTTGGTTAGTGAACGGCTAAAACCTGAGGTGCAGGCACATGTCCTTGACTGCTCTCTGGCCTTCAGTCAGTTCTCCCTTAAGACTCACACCACACGTAGACAGGGCCCAGTCACCCACTGTCACCCTTGGGGGTCTGTCCAGGCATCTCATCTCTGTCTCACAGTCAAACCCTGTTCTCTGAATCTGAACACCTTCTGTTGTTGTTTTTAGCCTGTCCCTGTCCCCTCGATATGGACTTCTTTAATTCCTAGTCAGCTTTCTTGCACTCCATACAGCTATTCTACCTGTTCTGTATCTCTCTCTCTCTCTACTCTCCCTGGGTCCCATTCAGTTATTTCTTTTATATTTCAGGGCTCACAATTTCTCTCTTTGTTGCTGATCCTATGGAACTGACACACCTTTGGGTGTCTTGTATACAGTCCAAAGTTCAGATTGGCTGAACAGGAGTAAAGAATCAGTATTTCCTACATCTAAGGGACAAATGTAAATGCAACCACTGACACAGTCCCGAGTGTCACCAGTTTGGAAACATGTTTAAAAAGAAGCAGTTCCAGGGCAAACAAGTATTTGGTCTGAGCGTAGTGCTATTTCTCCACCACCTGGGTGAGGGGGCAGGAAGGGAGAGGGGGAAGAGAGAGAGAGGGAGAGAGATCATTTCAACATGTCCTGTGATGGCCCAGTCTCTGAAGGCCCTGAGGACTGCAGAGCACAGAGTAAAATTCTGAGCACCTCTTCCTAGTTCCAGTTATTGGTGTCTTTGTGGATGCACTGGACAGCCTGCATTACAGAATGTGTTTCCAGTTGTTTGGGTATGTGCCTCCGTGTGTGTGTGTGTGTGTGTGGGTGGTTGGGTTCAGGGAGGGAGTGTGGCTGGCTGCCTGGAGGGCTGACCAAATGCTTGTTGTGTAATATTGAGCATGCACACATAACACAGAGCATTACAACATCCAACATAACAAAACTGTACCTCATTCATATAGGTACATTTTCAAACTGTTGTATCTGGTTGTATTACAATGTAATGTGCATGTATGTCTGTATGCTACCTGTTTAAACTGCATTTGGAAGTCTAATCTTTACATATATCCACAACCAAAGTCCTCTTAGGTGGGCTTTTTGCATGACTACATTTGTGCCCCCTAAATGCAACTTTTCATTTTCACATTTTACTTAACTAGTAGTTCCTTGGTCAGGGAATATACTTTATTTTTTATTTACAGCACTTAAAACAAAGGTGTTCTGTAGTGAATGTTTTCATAATTTTAATTAGTGAAGGTGATATTTCTCCAATAGAAGAGTAAAATAAATAAATAAATAAATAAAATTGGCTTTTAACTTCTTATGTCTTTCCTTTTTAAAAAATTGTTCCATCCCCCAGTGGAGCCAAAATTATCTGATTGCCATTTATTCATTTTACATCATATATATTAGATTCTTGGACATAGTTCTTATATATGTTCAAAAGTGCTAGAGACAGGATGTTGGTGTCCAGACCTGAAAATCAATTCAGGGTGGAATGGAGTCAAAGGCAGAGATGGAGAGGGCAAGCAGGATCCAGAGGCAAGCTGTATTAGGAAACCAAGAGGAGAGTGGAGTCCACAGGTGAGCTAAGTCAGAGAACCAGGAAATCAAGAGTTGAGTAGAGAGAGTCCTCAGGGTGCAGCTTAGGATCAGGAAAAGCCCTGTTACCCAGGCATTCCTCTTCATGCTCTTAAATAAGAGAAGTGAGAGGTCAGGTGGTAGGTGTCAAGCCACTTGGGTACAAGAGAGTTGGCATAGTCTTGGGCACTGAACATGGTCTTACAGAAGCCCTATCTGGACTCTGGAAACAGCAGCAAAAGTAGGCTGTGTTGGTCAGGCCAAGGCCCTGGGTTCAATGTCGCAGACCTGACATTTCCCCCACCTCTCCACTTAAGATAAGCCCCTAGATGGTGGTGGTTCTGATTTACTGAGGTGGTTCTTGTGGAATGCTTTCAGTTAAAGGGCATAGGGATTTTCTTCAGGTTAAGATGTGTGATCTTCAGGCCCATATCCCTCCCAACCACTGAGGTACCAGAGCTTCCCGTCTCCATTTTGGGTCTAAGAGGTTGGGGAGACTGGGTCTGATTCAGCAAGAAATGTTCTATATATCATCTGAGATGGGATACATGGAATACTTGATGGGCCTTTATGGTTAAATGTTATTTTGGGTCATGGGGTTGATCTGCTGGCTAACATAGTAGGCTCCTAGGACACAATGGTCCATTTTTTACAAAGGCCAGTCTGTCCGGAGCTGTTCAGCAGAGAGTTATACTTTCTGGTCAATGGGGTGGGAAAGCCCTGGACAGCAGTGTAGGTCAACCTGTGTTTTATAATCTCCCTAGGCCTTTTCAAAGTGTTGTGTCAGTTGTTCTTGAATGTGGTGGATGCGCTGTACCCAGTATGCAGATGTGGGGTTGGTGGATCTGTTAATGCCAGGTGACACTGGGACGTAGGGGCAGGGGGACTGGAATCATAATTGGCAAAGAAAGACCTTTGCCTTGTGAAGTAACAAAAGAGAGGACTAGTTATCTTGTCAGAAGCTAAGGTAGCAATGGAAGTACCTGCAATGGAAGGATCTGATTAATCCTTTCATTTTGGCCATTAGTCCAAGGATGAGAGGCATATGAAATTTGGGTTTAGACTTCCAACAGCTGTAAGGCTTCCTGCCAGAAATGAGGGATGAACTGGCACCTTGGTCAGATACGATGTATCTTGGGAGTCTGTTGATCCAAATCACATGGTCCACCCACAGCCAGGGTTTGTCTTTAGCAGAGGAGCAGTTAGCACATGGGATGAAAGTGGGCCAATTTTGCCATGGAAAGATCATGAAAAAAAGATTGAGATATTAATCTCTACTGTGTAATCTAGTTCAATAGCTGCCCATGGCTGAGAAGAGGTAGGAAGGCATATGAGGAGCCTGCTAGGCTCCTGATGAGGCCTGTTGGTATGCTTGCATACACCGCAGGAGAACACAAAGGCCTGTACTGTCTTGTGCCGCTGTGGCCAACAAAAGTAGTGGGAGGTGAATTGGTACATTGTTGCCATCTTAGGGTGTCTCAACAGTGGAAAATCATGGCCTAGATAAAGGACAGTCTACCTGGCAGGGCCAAGAGCACACTGAACTTTCTCCTTGTAAAGATAACTCCCTTTTTATGTTATGTGGGTCCTTCTTGATTACTTATTTCTCCTCTGGGGGTACTTTTAAATATGTTTCCATAAGTTATAGGGAGGCTCTAGCCATTCAGTAATGGCCTGAATTAATGCTTGCTGCTGAGTCTGTCTGGACCATGTGAACTTTAACAATTCTGAAAGTATGCTACCTCTGGTTACTACTTGCATCACAGAGATATCACTTTCTTCACTCTGCCCACATCTGGGTAGTCATTGTAATACATCGAATACTCAATGGGCACATCTATATGTCTCCACGTGGTGATGTTGCTATGGCACTGTGCTTTAGTACTTCCTTTTGGAAGTATTAGAGCATGTCACAGTAACCACTCATACTGCTCCATACAGGCAATGCACCCTTAGATTTCCCCGCTATGCCGCCATAGCAACATGCTCTAAGCGGGGAGAGCACAACCATGACAACGTAGCTAATGGTCCTGTGTAGACCCATGTGATTGCTACGTTGCTGTAGCATGCCATACAGCAGTGTAACACATTGCTACATCACCATAGGGTGATGTGTAACCGTGCCCCCTCTGCCCATATCTGGCTTGGGATGGACACCCTGAGGAAAGAAGTGCCATCCAAGCCCTGGAGCACCATGGCTATGGACTGGAACACTTGGAAGGCATGAAGGACTCTAAAGTCACATGGCCAGGCCAGCTGCCTTGCCTGGAGCACTACCTTGAGGACTATGTAGTAAGATGAGGGCCCCAGATTGTGAAGTAAAAGGAAAACTTTGTTTTTTCTGAGTGGACTCTTGAGAAGACTGTACCATCATCTTACAGGAATTTGTACCCACCTTCAGACCATGGGATATTTGATATTGTTGCTGACTTGGAGATTCAGGGGTGGGAGACAGTTTGGTTACAATTTTTGGATTCATGCTCACTCGAGTACATTCATATGGGCTCACATACTTGTTTGGCCCAAAGGAATTACACCTTAATAAGCTTACTTAATTGTCACATGGATGTTTATATATCCACACTGGACATAAGTAGCAATGTCACCTGTCAATAAGTACAAAAAGTAACATGAATATACTTAGATAACTGCCATGGGGGAATATAAAGTGAACAGTTTCTAAGAGCTAAAGTTCTGCTCTTAGCATATGGTCCACAAAAGGAGCATCAAATTAAAACTTTAGCTTGAATGGTGGAGGTCCGTGTGGAGGACTAGAAAGTCTAAGGTTCAAGCTCTGCTTAAGTAGTACTGAGAGCATCACGAGATGGAACTTGGTTACCCTCCTTACTATAGAATCAAATTCACTCAGTGAAAAAAAAAACTGCTTCAAATAGTTGGCTATTTTAAAGGCATGATAATCTATCTAGGATAGGCTTAATAGTAAAACACACTGATAGGTTGAAAGTCTGTTCACTGTTACTAAGCAGATTTCATAGTGGTTTGCATGTGATATCACATGCCAAGAGTTCAGCTATTATTATATCTTTTTCCATATGAAGTGGGGCTGTACATACTCCAAGAAGATACCAGTCTGTGCACCAGGAACAGGTAAGAATTTTTAGTTTTATTTCAGGGGTGTCGAAGCCAGTGTGAGTCATGATTAAACTTTTCAAAATGAACTAAGGGGGTTAAGCATCTAACTTCATTGATATTTCAATGGAGAGAAAATATTCAGTATGTTAGAATGACTTACAAGCTTTTGTAAAGTTTTGGACTCTTCATTTTGGGTGTTGTGTTGCTTCCAGTTTACTATCTCCATTTAAATGTCATTCCTTTTTTTTTAAATGTCATTGGTTTTGTTTGCCCTCTAGTCACAGGAAATGATAGTAGTGTAGTTCTGAGACATTCAAACTACTCTTTTCATCTGGTGTCCTACACATATACAAAATTGTTGTCCCACTGTAAGTGCCTGTGAAGTATTGGAAATAACACATTATTTCTAAGACAATCCTGGCTAATTTGAGCCAAGCTCCATTCATTTTAGGGATAAACTATGTATAAAAGGGGCTATGCTGGGGTCAGATTCTGAACAGAGGCCATCAGGGTCTGAATAATCTGTTAGTGAATTTAAGGCTCTATCAGGAATTTCTACTTTAAATGCAGCTAAAACTTTGTAGCTATAAGGTTTTTTCCTTTCTTTTTTTTATGTTACATATTTTGTGAATGAAAAAGAAAAAGAAAAAAGGATGATGTCACAAGTCTTAAAAGACCTTAAACAGAGGAAAAATATTTTAGGGAGATGTTGTTAGCTGTGTTATTCTGAAGACATGTCAGATAAAGATGGTGTAGCCAGTTTCAAAGCCACAAAATAGCTATTCTATTCTATTATATTCTATTCTAAATGAAACTAGAACTGCTCTGAAATAACAGAGTATTTTTGTCTGATCCTGGAAATAGTACTACAAAACCTAGTGTTAGGATTATAAGGGAGTAATAAGTCATACAACATTCAGCTAAGAGATACCATCACTGGCACATTTTGCTTATATATTTCCTTATGTGTTTTTATTTAGTAGTGAGACTTACCTTTTTATAGCAAAACATTGCCAAAAAGCAAATGATTTTGTAGCTGTAGAAGGATTGTTTATTTTTTGGGTGGGTTTTTTTTTCTAGAAAATATTCAGTTGTCGAAATTGCATGTGAAAATCATAATCTTTATATTCGGTGTTTTGTTTATTTGCAAATCAAGCTTTCCTACAAAATATGTTAGCAGAATTTCTGTAGCAAGCCATCTTCACCACAGTGCACTACAATAATAATATCTGGTTTTGTTTTAATAACCATTTGTTTGAAAATCTGTGTCTCTTTTTCTGACCTTTATTTCTGTGTAAAGGCCCCTGACTAAAACTGTCTTCTAAAACTGAGCTATGAGCTTTCATCTGATATACCAGAGTCAATCAAATTAACAGAAGAATGGTTTTCATCCTCCAGACATTTGATACTGTCCAAGGTAAGGTAATGAGGAGAGTTAATGACATAATGTATAAGAGGCAGACAAGATTCTTTGAGTAAATCTGATATCTTTTATTCAATCAACTTAAACAGTGGGAAAAGTTCTTCTTAGCATGCTTGCAGGTTGAAATCCCCTTTGTCAGGCTGAGGAAGCATCTGCAGCTGGTGTGTGCGCTTCCAAGAATTTTTCCAAGTATTAGACTAGGTTGAATAAAATATATCAGATTTACCCAAAGAACCTTGTCTGCCAATGTCCTTAGACCAACACAGCTGGAACCTACACCTCTGTATAATGTGTCAGACAGTTTTAACCTCTTTTTCTCCTCATGTAATATCATTTAGTAGGCCATATATTGTTTGGCTGGGAATCCAAACAATTGGCAGGTATTTATATCTAGATTCTCCACCTACAATGAAACCAATTTAACTTAAATTCATACTAAGGAAAATTGTGGAATAGACTACTATCAGTCTTGTTTGATGCTGTTCCACTTTGTATAAACTAATTAAATCACTGTGGCACAAAGACAGAATGTGAATGAGTTGAAACTGCTCAAATACTGAGACTACTCAAATGGGTCACCCATCTTTCAGATCTGCTTCAATGAATATTTATGATTTGAATACAAAACGGACAGTTCTTATAAATGAGAGTGAAAGCCAGCAGTTGTTAAATACTCTGTAGCATGGTGGTACAGTTATATATATGTGGGAGAAATGTGGGAGTCTTGTACATCTTGGGGCTGATATTTTCCCACTTGTTTTCACTTCAGCTTGCTCCAGTGGAGCCAAATACTATCCCATCACTGTCTATCCATTTTATCCAAAGGTTATTAAATATAACTTGCAGAAAGGCCATTGGGAACAGGGGCCAAGCTAACTCCTTTCTCCTGTTTCCTTTGGCTTCCTCTTCTTTTGGTCTTACATATGTTCCCATGTTTCCTACTCAGTGAGTCTGTTTAAGAGGAGTCATGGAGATTACTCGGGGCAACATCTAGGCACAGACCCAATGATTAGGGCACCTCGCTGAGACTCTGACAGGTTGAGCAGAAATTGGCCCTTAATGTCAGCAGAGGCTTTAGCATATGATTGTGAAGTCAAATGATGATAAATATGACCCTTCTAGGGTATATATAGAGAAGTATAAAATGCTTAAGCATATCTTTCTTTCTTCCTAAATATTACATGTTATTTTTAATAACACTAAAAATATGGGCTGTTCCTACCCATGGTGGCCACCTATAATTTCACGTTTTTTTTCCAAAGACCACAGTACATATGGCTCTTCTCTTGTATTAAATAATCTCTATATTCAGCTACATTGCCATTAAAGATGAGGACTGGAAGGATCAAAAGTGATGTATGGCAGACAGAGACACTCATCAGAGTCAACAAAGACTAATGTATATCAGCTCCTAAAGGGAAGGTAGCAGTAGAGGGCATGGGGATTGGAAAGAAAAGGATAGAATGACATCTTTCTGAATCTGGGTCTTTAGAATAAGTCAGACTGAGCAGCTTTCCCTGTTAATTTTTACTACATACAGTATGAGAAAATCTGTGTTGTATTGGTTCTCTGTTTAGGAATAACTATTGCCTGGAGGAGCTCAAAGCCCGCATGGAAAGAGAGAATCAGACTGCTATCACACAATTTGTTCTCCTGGGCGTGTCTGGCCTTCCGGAACTACAGGCCTTACTGTTTCTTGTATTCCTAATGAGCTACATAATTGCACTGACAGGAAACCTTTTCATCTTTACCTTGTCACTGGCAGATCCTGCCCTCCACACACCCATGTATTTTTTTCTCAGGAATTTGTCCTTCTTGGAGATATCCTATACCTCAGTAACCCTCCCAAGGATGCTGACCAACCTCATCTCAGCAGATAAAACCATCTCATTCACTGGCTGTGCCACACAGATGTATTTCCTTCTGTTTCTTGGGGGCACAGAATGTTTCCTCCTGGGTGTCATGGCATATGACCGCTACGCTGCGATATGCCATCCCTTGCACTACCCATGCATCATGAATAATGTGAGATGCATAGTGTTGGCTGCTGTGTCATGGCTCAGTGGTATATTCATGTCCTTGGGCCAAACCTCAGTCATTTTTATCTTACCTTTTTGTGGCTCCCATGAAATCAATCATTTTTTCTGTGACATCCCCCCAGTCCTGAAGTTGGCCTGTGGAGACACCTTTCTGACTGAAATTGTAGTCTTTATCGTTGCCCTGGTATTCGTAACTTTTCCCTTTGTCTTAATTTTGGTTTCCTACCTTCTTATCATCACTACCATCATGAAGATGCCCTCAGCTGAGGGCAGGCATAAAGCCTTCTCCACCTGCTCCTCACACCTGGTGGTGGTGACATTGTTTTTTGGGACTGGCACGGTTATGTATCTGCGCCCTAATTCTGCATATGCCCCAGATATAGACAAACTGCTCTCTCTCTTTTACACGGTCATTACCCCCATGTTAAACCCTATCATATACAGCCTGAGGAACAAGGAAGTGAAGGGGGCTCTGAGAAGGGTGATAGCCAGAATGTGCTTTCTGAACACAGGGAGATAAGAATAGGAGAAATAGGAGAGTTATCAAAGTCAGAAAAAATGGACTTTTTTATTTTTATTGTCCTGTTGCTTTGTTTTGTTTTCTGTAAGGAGATTTCTTTTTCCCCCAGTGCTAGGAAATGAGTCTAGATGTTTAGTCTGTTAGTGAAAACCTTAAAATTTGAAAATGTTTCTGCATTCAAGGAACAGGTCATCCAATAGGTCTTCTTTTCATTAACCTATGTATGTAATTTCCCAAACCCTCCCAAAATGTGGCTTTAGGTTTGCAGTTTTTGTTTATTTTCACTGCCTACCAAAATCCCAAACCAAACAACAATCTTCCATGAATATGAAACAAAAGTTAGATTTTTCTTTTCTGATTATTCTATTGGAAAATTTTGAATAAAATTCTGATCAAATCTTTGAATATGATCATTTGGACAGGAATGTAGAGACTGGAGATATCAGCAATGGCTACCTACTAATCTCTATAATGAGTTGTCTTTATACTCCCTACATACAAGTTTTGTGTCTTCTATATTTTAAATATGGTGGAAGTGAAAGACTTGGTAAAAAGAAGGAATGGAGGACAAGACGCAGGTTTGTAATGTGCAATGGGTATTATATGTGCATCTTTCTGTAATTGTTGTTATGTGGTCTGTTTAATATTTGTGTAGGAAGGAGAACTCAGTGCATATTTGACAAACTTTGCTACCTGGAAATATTCTAGTTGAAGAATTTGTAAATATGCAGAAAATAAAAAGAAGATTGCAACTATATCATGTCAAACCAGTGTCATCTCTTTGTTTGACAGGGACCTCTAGGGGGGCAAGATATACATAGTAAATTTGATATACCCTTACTCTAATAGGCCTTTTGATACTGTCCCAAAATGTAGTATCATAAGCAAACTGGAAATATATATTCTGCATAAAAAACACTTCAAAATGGGCATGCAACGGTTCATGCTCAAACTGGGGGGAGTTTCATGTGTGGCCATCAAAGGATTTGTCCTCTCTGTGATATTTCCTTTGATGCCATTCATGCTAAAAGAGAGAATAGATGTATAATATTATATCACACTGCTTATCAAATGGTACATCTCAGATTAATGCTTTAGACCTTTTGGAAAGTTAGATACCTTTAGGTAACTAACCAGCATAATAAAGCTGGTGTTTCGCTTTGCCCAAACACTACCCTAATTACTGGACTGTTTCCCTCCCCTCCCCATTTCTTAATCTCCAGCATTTCTCCCAGAGAAACAAGTCCGGTAGTTATGCTGTTTTAATCAGTGCTGATGAGGCTTTAAACAGAGTATTGTATGAGGTTTAAAGCAATTTACTTTAAAGAAGACTTTTAGTGGAGGATTTTGAATATAGGTTAGTTCAGGGTTGGGCAAAATACTGTCTGTTGGCCTGATTCATCCCACAGTAGGTCACTTGCCCCCACTCCAGCCCAGGCACAGGGGGAAGCAGGGGTTGTGGCACCTGTGGCCGGTCCCACTGCCTCTGGGCATGCAGCACAGCTTAGGCAGGACAGCTGCTGGACAGCCACACTAGATTTCCCAGCAGCCCCAGTGTTGGCTCCTTCCAGCTGCTGCTGCCCGACCCAGCCCTTCTGCCTGGGCGCCCCAGCCTACCTACCCTGAACCCACTGCTAGGGCCAGGACCCACATAGGAAGGGCACACACCTGGGCAGATGGGATGGGACCGTAGGCAGGTGGGGAGCCACATCTAGAAGCAAGATGGGCAGGTAGGCTAGGTCCCAGATACAGCTCCTCAGACACTCTTCCTGTCTTCCTGGCTGTGTGCTCTGCCTGCATGAGTCCCAGCTGGTCTCCATGCATGCCCCAGGATCTCTGGGCACTGACAGTATGGGCCCAGGCCCAGGGCTGGGGTCAGAACTGGGGCAGAGCTGTGATCCACCCCATGAATGCCCCTGCCCATGGTACTGGCACCCATGACAGAGGCATGAAGGAAGCATATCATGGCTCTGCCCCAGCACCTGCCTTGTATTGTCATTAGAGCTGTGCAGAATTTCACCACCATTTTTGTTTCAAGGTCAAAACAGCAAAATAAAAATGAAATAGATATGGTCAAAACAGCCTTAAAACAAAATGAGGCAAGTTGAAACGTTTTGCCGTTTTGATGTTTTGCCCATAAGCTATAATGGGGAAGGTTGAAACAGCCTAAAAATTTGTCATTTCTAGCCATATCTGGATAAAACTTCCAGTAGTGGTAGCACCATCTGAGGGCATGCAGTGTGCCAGGTTTCAAGAAGACAGGTGCAGAGGGTTCAGAGAAACTGCACCCCAAATTCTTGAGAGCCAAACTTGTGTCATGTGTATGTGTTAAGCAATGGCACAGTCAAAACTTCAGGTGTGCTAGCCCCTGTGGAGGCCACAAAGCCTGTCAAGGTTTAAGAAGATAGGTGCAGGGGTTTGGGGCAAACTGCACCTCAAGCTGCAGACAAGCAAAACTCGTGACATGGGTGACACTGTGTGTGTGTTAAGGTGCAGCAGAATGAAAGCTGCAGGCCTGCTAGCCCCTGCTGAGGCCACGAAGCCTGCCAGCTGTCAAGGAGATTGGTGCAGAGGTTCTGGAGCCCTGCACCTCTAGCTGTTGACAGGCAAAACTCATGACATGGGTGCTTGTGCAACTGCTGCCTCTCATCAGGGAGCAGGACTGAAGATCCCCCATCACCTGCCACCAGACCTGGGGGTAATAACTGACCACAGTATGAACATGAGCCGGCAGTGTGATGCTGTAGCCAGCATGGCCAACAATACACTGGCCCTGCATCAATACACTGGCATGCATCAATTGATGCATCTTCAGCAAAACCGTTGCAAAGAAACAATTCTTCTGCTCTACTTGGGTCTTCTCAGCTTAACACATACACGTGACACAAGTTTTGCATTCAGGATTTTGGGGTGCAGTTTCTTTGAACCCCATGCCCCTATCTCCTTGAAACTTGGCAGGCTTTGTTGCCTCAGCAGGGGCTACTGTGGCTTAACACATACACGTGACATGAGTTTTGCTCTCAAGAGCTTGGGGTACAGTTTCTCAGAACCCCATGCACCTATCTTCTTGAAACTTGGCATGCTTCATGCCCTCAGAAGGGGCTACTGTTCCTGAAACTTTTGACTTGAAACAAAAGTGAAACAACACTGTTTCGTCAAAATGTTGAAACACTGGTCGAAATGGAACGCTTCTGTTTCGCACAGCTCTAGTTGTCATCACCCCACGTTCACTATCACGATCCCAATCTCCGGCCCTGGACCTGCCAATCCATCCTGCTTCCAGATGCTCCCTTCCTGCCTGTGGCCCCACCCAAGCCACTTAACCATGTGTAGGGGGCACTTAGGAAGTTTGGGTGAGTTGGGGGGTGGGAATGTGGTGGGGGCTGAGTCAACCCACTAAAGCTCACTGAAACTCCCTAAGTGACCATCTGGCCAAACTAATCGTCCAGTCCTTGGTTAGATTAACCATTTGTCAGTGATGGCTTAATCCTATCTCAGAGTATAGAGATAAAAAAGGTGACCTCCTGAATTCTCTCTGCTTTCTTAATTGGCTGAATAACCTGGTTTGACCAGGTTCCAGAGACACAGAAAGTATTGAGAGAGAAAGTAAATCCTCATTTCAGAAGTAGGGGTTTCAGGACAATTTGAACCTGTCTAAATTTCAGGTACAACATGTACATGTCTCCTGTTTCTTAAGACTGCTTTCCAGCTGAGGTTAAACAATTCCTTGTTTTTAATAGACTAGTTTATGCCATGTTATTAACAGATGGGGTAAAATAGACATATGTTGGTGGCTCAGCAACCACACAATTAGAAAAAAAAATCAAATTGGGTCTGAGCTAAAACTGAAGATGCTTATGCAAGTTACAGTTTTGTGTATCTGGCCCCTAAATACATTCTACAGCCTTAACTTAGTACACATGCATGGCTGCAGAGCACTTTAAAAATAGCCAATTGCACAGAAATTAACCCTAGTCAAATGATTATGGTGCTCTAAAGCAGAGTGCCTTAGGGAACTTGTGCTCCCTCCAAAATTAATCTTTTACTAGGGATGGGGCTGTTATTTGGGGAAGGAGAGGGAAAGGGAGGGAGCAGCCAACACAGAGCCAGCTGCTTTTGAATGGCCAGAGTTAAGGTGAGGGGAGTGGGGTTGGATGGAACCCCCTTACCTCACAGACCAGCCCCCCAGCTACCTCATCTGGGGTATTGGGGAGAGCCAGGCCAGGCCCAATAGGTGAGGGGTTTCCATTCCACCCCATCCCCCACCCCTGCTCAGATCTGGCTATGCAAAAGCAACTGGCAGCTCTGTACTGGCACTGTCAAGAGGCACGGGTGGTGGGTGGAGGAATGGAGCCCCGCATCCACACTGACACACCTGGTCCAGCTCCGCCCAATACCCCAGCCAGGATGAGCTTCTGTTGGGTTGGGAGAGGGGGCTATAATTCATGGCGCTTTATGTAAAGTGATATGAGATAGAGCAGGGCCCTGAACATCTGTAGGCACCATTAAATACTTTGGAGGTTTTCTAAAAAAAGGAAAAATATAGGAAAAATGTTTTTGGTTAGCCAATTTGTTTTGTTTTACCCTCTAAAATACTTTATAAGTACAAATAAAAGTTTATTTGAAATAAGAATCCAAAAGCTATGCATGTATGTCTGTGTGTCTATGTCTATGTGTGTGGGGTGTGTCAGCAGGTGTGTGCACAGGATCTGCATGTACCCTTTGATGGTGGCAGAATGTGGCTTGGGCCTCTGGGGATGCGGTGCCTCCCAGTTAGGCAGGCACCATGCAGAGAAACTCACTCAAGCTGGGATGGGAAGGAGCGGGGCTGGAAGTGCCTAGGCCCAGGGGGAAGCTGAGTATGTTCAAAGGCTGGGGATGCCCTGGCATATGTGAGGGATGATGGTAGGGTATTCTGCAAGGGAGCTTGCTTGTGAGGTCACTTCTCATTCCAGGTAGTGTCTTTCAAAAGGCAAGTCTTTATGATCCTGAAGAATGGGACCAAGCACTTAAGAACCACCCTGCAATCTATTCTAGGTGAGCATCAGTATGTGATCAGTCTATCTATAGAAAAGACTACCTGCTTGTACCTTGGTGGTCCTATTTATCTAGTTAGTCAGTGTCTACTGAGAAGGGAGACTGCTAAAGTAACAACCCAACCCATAAAGGGAAAGTCCACACTCAGGCCTAGTGAGGAACCAAGTAGACAAACTAAGCCTTTCCCCTGCTGAACTACTACCCACTGTGGGGTGTGTGGCTGGCATTGGGAGGCTCATCAGTGTGAACAGATGCCAGGACTCAGTAAAGCAAGCAACTTGCTTTGAGCTGCTGAACAAGGAGGGTTTAAATTTCACTTTTTACAAGAGATGCACATAGACCAGACCAACCATATAAACTGGCACACCTCCCACAGGGGAAGGGCCTTCCTCAGCTATGGCACCAGCTCCAGTGCAGAAGTCTCTGTCCTATAGGGCTGTACAAAGCTTCAGTAGCTGATTCAATTGGGAGGAGATTTGGCCCAATTCAGGGACCGAATCTCCGAATCTGAATAGAATTGTGAGACCAAGTAAAAGCTTCAAATCAATTTGAAGCATCTGAATCAATTCAGAAAAGCTTTGGAAAAGATTAAGAGATTTGGCCATAGACTACAGGTGGCTGACAGCTGCCTCCAGCTAGTAAGTCTGTTGGGGTTGGAGGAGGGGTGAGGGAAGGGTTGTGGGGGAGGGAGGGATTGGGGTTGGGACTGGGACAAGCTGTCCAGCTGGGGTCGGGGGCGCGTTACTCAGGGAGGGGAGTGGGGGGAGTGCAGGATGCATGCACAGCAGCACTGGGAGAGGGTGCTCTGCCCTGCTGCTACTTGCCCAGATGGTGTAGGGGGGACTGGAAGTGGGCGTGGCTTGCTCCAGGTGGAAGGGGGCAAGTGGTAGCAGGGCATAGCCCCTGCTCCCAGTGCTGCTGTGTCCACTTCCCATGCCCCCCACACCAGCTGGGAAGTGGTGACAGGGCAGAGAACCCACTCCCAGCACTGATGCAGTTACAACAGCACTGGGAGCAGGGGCTATGCCCTGCTGCCACTCAGAGCATGCTGACCTCCATTGTGCTCCCCACCACACTGACTGGGCAAGCAGCAGCAGGGTATAGCCCCTACAGATCACTCCACTGGGGCAGAGGCAGGCACAGCTCGAGGAGCCACGGGAGAAGCCCCCATGGCTTCCCCACCTGGTCCAACCTCCGAGCACTTAAAAAAGTAAAAATAAAAGCCATGCACTCACTGGCTCTGGCAGTGGGGAGTGGGGTCTCTGGGTGCTCATGACACAGCCCTCCCATGTAGCATGGGGCAGTTTGGCTCAGTGGTGATGACCCCCACCACCTGGCACCTGAGTGGCAGCTGCCCCATGGAGCAGGTACAGTGCAGCTTGGCAGGTCAAAGTACACTCTCTGGGAGCTGGGGCAGCTCCAGCAGTCACCCGGAGCCCAGCAGCACTCAGCTACAGTGGCCGCAGTGCCAAGACAGCACAGGATGCCCTGCCAAGGCATGCTGCACCTGCATCATGGGGCTGATGCTACATGGGTGCCAGGCAGGGTTGCAATCCCCACTGCCCCCCCACTGCCCTGTTCTGCATGGAGGGACTCTGCCATGAGCATCCCATGCCCCAATCCCCGCTCCTGGAGCCCGTGAGTGCGGGGCTTTATTCTTTTTTTTTTAAGCTCCGCAGTCACCGGCTGCAGGAGAGGTGATTGGGGCCTCTGGATGCTCATGGCAGAGTCCCACCATGCAATGCAGGGCAGTGAGGGGCAGCGGGGATTGCCCTCCCACCATCTGCCACCCATATGGCAGCTGTTGCATTGTGTGGGTACAGAGTGGCTTGGCTTGGCACTGCATGCTGTCTGCGAGCTGGGGTGGATCCAGCAGTCAGCTGGAGCCTGGCAGTACTCAGCCCCAGCAGCCCCAGCTCCCAGGCAGCATGTGGAACCCTGCTGAGCTGCGCTTCACGGGGAAGCTGCTGCATGAGTGCCAAGCAAGGGAAGCAATCCCGGCAATCCCCCACTTCCTCAAACAGTGGAGGGCTTTCGATGAACACCCAGAGGCCCCCATTGCCACTTTTGCAGCTGGTGAGTATGGAAGGTTTTTAATTTTTTTTTCTTTAAGTGCTGGGACTAGGCTCAGGATGGGCGGAGGATGGGATCAAGCAGGACAACCATGATTTGGCTGAATCGATTCAGGACAATTATATGAATCTAAGAATTGAATCACTGCCCTCTGAATCGACCAAATCTGAATCCGAATGGAATACCTCCTTATTTGCACAGGCCTACTGTCCTGTCCTGTTCACACAGAGGCCAAATACCAGTTACTAGGATGTCCACAAAAAAGGTTATTTAACTATTGCCATAGCAACTGGCACATGGTCACGGAGTGTAAATTTGTGTCTTAAGGCTCACTGGAGGTTATTGAGGGTCCATCTGGATGCAGGTGAATGTTAGGCCTGTGCAAAGTGGCTAGTGTTCACTTCAGATTCAGCTGATTTGAGCGACATTGATTCGATTTGTTGATTTGAATCACCGCCCAGAACTGATTTGGCCGAATCTGATTCGGAGATTCGGCTGCTGCCAAATCTCTGAATCTCTCAATCAGGCAGGCCCATCCCCCGCAGCCAACCAATAGCTGCCCTGCCCAACCCAGCTCCCCACACTTTGGAAAAAAGAAGCCCCAACTCAGCAGATACTGCCAGGAGCGGGGTGATCCCTGCTGCCCCCCACTGCCCCATGCTGCATGGGGGGCTCTGCACAAGCTCCCCCATCCCTCCACTCATTCGGCTATCCCCCCACAGGTGCCCAGCCCAGGCCAGCTTGGGCCTTTTAAGAACCCCCACCCTGCAAAAACCCCCACACTCACTGTTCCTGCTGGTGGGGGGTGGTGATCCCCACTGCTCCCTGCTTCCCTGTACCAAGTGAGGGGCTTTGCATGGGCCCCCAGATCCCTGAGGCCAGTGCAGGAGCAGTGAGTCCCAGGTCTTTTCTCTATTTTTTTTTCTTAAAGGGCCAGAGCGTGCCCTGGTTGGACACCTGTGGGGGGTGGCTGGGGGAGCAAGGGGGGGTCAGGGGTCTCATGCAGAGCGACCCTATACAGTGTGGGCCAGTGGGGGCAGTGGGGATCATCCCTTGCCTGGCAGGACCTGGTGAGCACCAGGGCTTTTCTTTAGCTGGAGTGGGCAGGGCACCCATGGGAGGGCTAGGGGAGCAGGGGTTGGGGGGCTGGAGGAGTGGGGGGCTGGCAGGGGTCTCCCTATGGTCCCCTCAACCAGCCCCCCCTCCTCTACCCCTATTATTTACCAGGTTGGAGTCTAGCTGCAGCTCTCTGCTGCAGCCACTGGGGACCATCTGAATCATCAAAGCTCTCTGAATCTTTTCCGAATATTTGGAGAGCTTTGAATCGATTCAGACCTTTTACTTGGTCCCCTGATTTGATTCAGAGTCAGAGATTCAGCCACTGAATCAAGCCAAATCTCCTCCGAATCGAATCACCACCCAAAGCTTTGCACAGCCCTAGTAACTGATACATGCCCTGTTTCATAGTATCTGCCTGCATCTGCAGGGTCAAAGGGGGAGACTGTTCTTATGGTCTGGACAGGGAAAGCCAAGAGACAAATAGCCTGCCTCAGTGCCTCAGAGGTCAAGCAGCTCAGAATCTAACCACAGGGAAGTGTGTGAGTATTGAAAGGTCACTTTAAGATACTCCAAGAGGAGGGCAGGGTTACAGTATAAAGTAAGGAGAGGTTGTGGGGGGTGGAAAGTCCCTGTGCTCATTTTGCCTTTTTACATGCCTCCTATTAAACAGTGCTGACAAAAATCAAGCTCTCAGTGAAAGTTGTGGGATGGGTGGGGAGTGGGAACATGGGAGTGGTAGCTTCGGAAAGGGATCATGGGATGGCCTGAACCCCCTCCTACATGGTCCTGACTAGAACCTTACCTCAAGTTTCAGGTCTCTGGCCAGGCCAGACAGGCAGGAGATATATGCCTGCACTCCATATGTTAATCTGTGAACTCAGAGATTGAATGAAGTGTGAAGCAGGGAATTAGCTTAAGTACTCCTCAGCTGAAGGTAAATTGAAAGGGACACACAGGACAATAGCAGCAACATCTCTCCATACAGATGTGCCTTCATGAAACTACCTTAATTAATAATCACCCAATTCAGTTGAACTTCCCTACCTTACAGGCCCCCAGTGGGATGTAGGTGCAGAATATACTTCTTGGCCCTGCAGAGATAAGTTGTGGCTGCCTTGCTCAGAACCTAGGCATGCACCCTGAGAGGATGCACCCTGCAGCAGGACCTGCTGGGAACTGAATGGCTGGGGAGCAGCTCTTCCGAAAAGTACCTGGAGGTTATAGTGGACAATAATCTGAATATGAGCTAGCAGCGTGCCCTTGTTGCCAAGAAGGCCAATGGCATATTGGGCTGGGCTGCATTCAAATTTACTGGGGGCCGGCAGACCAAAACATCTAAAAGTTTCATCATGCTGGCTGGGTTCCTGGGACAGGAAGGAGGGACACTTCACTGACATTGCTGTGGGCAGTGATTGGGAGACTGTGTAGGCAGCTGTGGGCTAGAAGTCTGAGGGTTTAGGAGGCTGAGTCCTAAAGAGGCAGGCAGGAAATCAAGGCAAGAAATCAAGGACATAGGCTGCCTAGAAGCCTGGGAATAGTCGCTGTGTTGTATTGCTGTAGCTATAATTGCTGTAATTGCTTTACATTGTGTTTTTTGTAATGAATCTTGTTATGATTTATTTTTCATACTATTTTAATCAGTCATTATTGTTCTAGAATTAACCATCTATTTTAAATTTCCTATTGCTTAGCATAAATATATTTGACCTATTGGTCCCATGAGTTTAGAACATAAATTTAGTATAAGAAAAATGCTTATGTAAGGTCTGTGTTATGTCTGGCATGTTTGAAAAGAGGTAATGAAATAATTAACTATGTATGTATGTGACAATGTGAAGGAAGACGGTCCTCTTGCAGCAGGTGAAAATAGCCTTGTGTGGTTTAACAGTTAAAGGATGCAGCGATGTCAAGTCAGCAGTTAAAGATTACCAATACTAAATTAGGCCTTCACCCTGATGGTTAAAGACTACAAGCAACAACCCCCCTAAAGATGCAGACCACAAAGCCAGAAGATCATGTCCTGCTGACCCCAGCCTGCCAATGGGGAAAGGAGGATGATCTTCATGCCTGACTCAGAGGAATCCATAGGCTTGTATGGACAGCTATCACTATAAAGAATGAACACAAAGAAAAGGCTTTGGGCCTGTCCACCTGCAAGGAGGAGTTTTGGGTGCATCCAACAAGACCTGACTCCATTCCTTATGGTCAGTCTGATGGTCACCAGACTGACGCGAGCAACTTTAGAACTTGGTAACACCTTAACCTTTGCAGGACTATCTAACTATCTGTGTGTGTGTGATAGTTTCTTTTGTATGAATGAATGAATGAATGAATGAGTATGTATGGGAACCAGTGAAGCAGATAACCTTACTGTTCTTTATTCTTTTCATGTTTCGTGTTTTATGTTTTATGTTCCAATAAATGCGGCATTGTGCCTTATCCCCATATAAGATTCCTGCTTTTTAATTTACACTGTACGCTCTGAGTGGACAACAGCCGTCCACCTTTATATGTCTACATGTCCATAGCAGAGAGGACACAAGAGCTCCACTTCATTGCAGCTCAGGATGGCCATGGAGTCCTTGCTCTGGTCATTTCCTGGATAGACACGGCAATTCGCAGTGATGACTGTGTAATCCACACATTATTTTACCTGCAACATAACTTGAACCTTGGCCATAGAACATGCAGGGACATTTAGATAATCCTGAGACAACCTTCTTTCATGCCTCACCTGAGGTTTACATGTTAAAAGCCCCCCAACACATTCCTGAAAAGTTATGAAGTTGTCTATGTAGGATAAGAAAGCAGAGTCTTCATCTAATACACCTCAGGGTAAGTCTTATGTTCTTATTTTCCATGCATGAATAAAAACAAGTTAAATATGTTTACTCCCAGATAATAAATAATAATTAATGAAGAACTAAACTATGTAGCTTTTTCATAGTTTCACCCATTGGTTTTAGAAAAATAGAACTGTTTTTGAGCTGTATACTTTTTTAGGAATGATTGACAATAAGAAACGCTAATAAGATAATTCCCCTAGGGAGATGCCCATAAACACCGCTGCCTCAACAAATGAACACAGGCTCCACTCAGAGTCTGCAAAGATTTTCAGATACGAGAGTGGATTCTCAGCTTCATGAGGAAGTTTGAAGAAATTAAAGCTGTAGGAGACAATATCCCAAAATTTCCGTAAGTACAATTACATTCTGTCTAGTGCTCTTTTCGTTTCCGCTTCTTGATCCTGCAGTTGCATTTCTATGGATCTTTAAAGGGTCTGAAATGACAAAAAAATAAGGCAAGTCTCATTATTTTTGGAAAAGTTACATATACTATACTGGTTTATAGTAGAGGTATGCAGAAGGTGACATTTCTACTGCAAAAACATGTTTTGCCATCCCCTTAACTGTTTTTTGACCTGCAGTCCATAGAAATACTCCCAAACTGACAGATAATTAACTTATCTCTGAACAATTTTTTTTTTAAGTCAACTCCTTCATATTCTAAATTCAATGTTCTACCTCTTTTGGGGTATCGATATCTTCACTGCAACCCCTGACATGACTGCAGCTAGTGATGCATGTGTAACCTAGCTTCAAAGTATGCAGTTCAAGCTGCAAAGCAACCTGAGAAGCTAAGTAAATATGCTTATGCTGAGATCTGTCCTGCCATGGGTATGCTGCTCCCAGGGACCAGACTAGTTTAGAGACACCCCGGATCTCCCTGCACTGAGACTGAAGTGTACCCCTTCCCTTTTTCACTGATTCTCTTTCCTTTTCTGATCAGAAGTCATCAAAGCCTCCTGGAGCGAGCTCAGAACCATTTACATGACAACTTTCCAAAGTCCCTTGATTTGGCAAAATATCTTTTAAACAGAAATGATTTGGCCTCTTCTGATTTTTAACAGTAAGTGTCAGAGTCATGGAACTCCTCAGAATTACAAATGTGGTCTATATACTGCAAGTTAACCATGATAATTCCTTGTTATGTTTGCAGACATGTGTGTTCATGCCCTGTCTCAGTGACTGCAAAAAGCTGTCTCCAGTCCACACAACACAAAGTGGGTACCTGCTCCTGTTAGTGTGGGGGTGGCGGGGGTGAATCTGAGGTGGTCAAATGAATTGTCAATCACAGAATAGCTCAGTGTGTTGCTATCTGAAATGCAAGGGTGCCTTTAATAACGCTATCTCAAAAGGATGCTAGGCTTGGGTGCACTTTTGATGACAGAATAAGGATTTCTCTTTTAAAAATGGGGAAAGGCAAAGGACTTCTTAGGGTGCTATTTTTGCTGGATCAACTACATCGTTTGGAGAGAGTTATAGACAGGCTTTTGAATGCAAGATATTCTTCATCACCTCTGACCTGAAATATTTACATTTTTCCTGTTCTTTTCTGGGAACAGAAAAAAGTTTTTTAAAAAAAGGGAGAGAAAGAATGAGAAAAGGGAGACTAGAGGTACAAGAGAGATTTTTGAGCAAAATGAAATTGTTAATTTTCCTCCCTATTTATTTAGATGATACTTACACTGAAATGATATCTTTACCAACAGTTAAGGGAAAAGAAAAGCTATGAAAAGAAAAGAACTCTCACTGGTGTTCCCCACCTTTGCTTTTTCTTTCATCCTGATGTCTTTGTTTGATTCCTACTTCCTTTATTCTAGATGAAAAAGGAAAGAATGCCGGAAGGAAACCTCTCTGCATTGAATGAATTCATTCTGTTGGGGTTCTCCAACTTTCCACATCTTCAGCACTTACTTTTTTCTGTGTTCCTTTCTACTTATTTGTTCACCTTAGCTGGAAACCTTCTTATCATTTTCCTTACCCATATGGATGCTGCCCTGCAGACCCCCATGTATTTCTTCCTCGGGAACCTGTCCTTCCTGGAGATCTGTTACACAACTGTGAACATCCCTAAAATGTTGGCCAGTCTCCTCATGGAGGATAGAAGCATTTCTTTCCTTGGTTGTGCTACACAAAACTATTTCTTTTTTACCTTTGGAGGCTCAGAGTGTTTTCTCCTGGCCTCAATGGCTTATGATCGTTATATTGCTATCTGCAGTCCCCTGCATTATCCTGTGCTTCTGAACAAGAAGACATGCAATGTACTGGCAGCAGGGTCCTGGCTCAGTGGGATACTCATATCCTTTGTTCTCACAAGCATGGTATTCACTTTACCCTTCTGCAGATCCAATGTGATCAACCATTACTTCTGTGACATTCTCCCACTGCTGAAGCTGGCCTGTGTGGACACTTCCCTCATCGAGATGTGTATCTTCATGTTGGCTTTGATTTATATTGCCTTCCCCTTTGTGCTGATCTTCCTGTCATACATACGGATTGTCTCCACTATCCTGAAGATTGCCTCCGCTGAGGGCAGAAAGAAAGCCTTCTCCACCTGCTCCTCACACCTCATTGTGGTGATATTTTTCTATGTCTCTGCCTGTATTATATATCTAAAGCCCAAGGCAGACTCCTCTCCAGATACAAACAAGTTTCTTTCTTTATTATATACATTCCTCACACCCATACTAAACCCTATCATTTATACTTTGAGAAATAAAGAGGTGAAAGGTGCTTTCTGGAGACTGCTTGGGAAAAGGAGGCTTGCTTGCATAAAGAAAGTGATTTCTTGTAACTGCCTCTAGCCCAGTTCTTCCTCTCTAGGTTAGACATTCATTCAGCTCCAGCCTTTGATCTGATGCAGATGATGATGATTGTGCATTAGGATTATCATCATTCCAAAATTTATTTATATTGGTGTAACCTTGCAATGACAGTAGCATCTGCTGGAAAAAGGTGGAGTCCTTCCAGAAAAAAAACAACGCTAGTGTTGTCCATCTTGAGCTCCAACAAACAGTAACAGCCACTAGAGGATGTTTGTGGATATTCTTGGAAAGATTATTTTTAAGTTTCTGCTTGCAAGACCCACTGTCTGGCTCTTATAAATACTAATGTAATCTATAGCTAGGTCCCATTGCTATGTCTGTACAATATTGATGGTAATAATAATAATAAGAAATTAAGCAAGTGAGAATACATTTTTATTTTACTATTTATTGTTTATATTTATTTACCTTGCACCATCTCTTCTTCCTTCCTTACATGGTGCTTATATTTCTCTTTTCATTCTGGCTTCTTTAATATCTTCCAGGGGAGTTTACCCAGGTACTGGATGTAGATATTAAGAAGAAAGTTTTAGTTTGGTGTAAAGTAGTAATTACACCAAAAAGCTCAGGGTAGAATGTAATATACAGACCCTTGGATGTTTCTTTGAGTGTGAAAGGATTATGCAATATAAAGTGCCCAACTCCTCTCAGTTGATCAAAAATCAGTCTATGTAAACACAAACAAACCACATCTAGTCTGGGGTACTTGGCATTAAATTTGTCTCAAGTTCATAAAAAATGAAAAAAAAATGAACCCCCCCCCAAGTGTCCAAATGTGTCTTTTTATTGTAATAAAAATTTTATGAATGGATAACAAAAATAAATGAAATTCTTACAAAGAAAATATCAAAAGTCAATGCATGTAATATTATCTCTGTAAGCTGTTCTCAGCTCTTATTGTATCCACATCCCCTGGAGCTCCAGGATGGATCCAATGTGCTTGTGTTATGTTTCTTCTTCCCAGCAGGTGCTCAGAACAGGACACACATCTCACCAGCTGAGAAAGAAATCATCCAAGTTCCCCTGAATTTACTTGAGTTGCCGACCCTGTGTCAGCAGGAGCCAAAGCCCACCCAGCATGATCAGTCAGTGTTTTCAATTGCACCGTTGGTTTCAGTCAAATAGACCCTGTCCCTGTTCACAGAGTTCTCACAGCTCGTTCCCCTCGTTGCCCCAACTACTACACACACTCCAATTTAGTTTCTAGGACAGGGTTTTACTCCCCTCAACATCAGGGTTACACTTAACACAGCTGCCAGCCTCCACCATTTCCCTGTTAAGCATGTTCAGGAGGCTTTCACTGTTTCATCCTGCTGTACAAAGGGCTCACAAGTGCAAATCAATGTAGTCTCAGTGACCAGAAGAAATCTTACAGAAATGGAGGTTATGATACAATAGGGGCTATGCTGATGCTGGTAACATTCACTGTAAAGATAGCCAATCGAGAGTGCATGGGCTTTGGTGTGATGGCAGGGAGAAAAAGGGATTTAGGCCCAAGCCCTGCTACTATTAAAGGAGAGAAGAGAAGGGCTGTGTGAAACGGCACCATTCCATTTCGACGTGCATTTCGACGGAACAGTGTCTCATTTTGAATTGTGCTTCATTTTGAAACCGCGATTCTGTTTCCTTTCATCCAGAGTTTCACTGTTTCTGTGCTGTTTCAACATTTCACCCATAGGCTATAATGGGTACAGGGGTTCCTGGGAAACTGCACCTCAAAATCTTGAAAGAGAAACTTATGTCGTGTGTGTATTAAGCCACAGCAGGGTGAAACCTAAAGGCATGCTATCCCCTTCTGAGGCCAAGGAGCCTGCCAAGTTTCGAGGAGAGAGGTGCAGGGGTTTTTGGGAAATTGTACCTCAAGCTACTGACAAGCAAAACTTGTGACACGGGTGGCACTGTGTGTGTGTTAAGGCAGAGGGGGGTGAAAACTGCCGGGAAGGTGGCCTGTGCTGAGGCCACAAAGCCTGCCAAGTTTCAAGGTGATAGGTGCAGGGGGTTTTGGCTTCTGGGCCCCTAAACCTCAGGCTGCTGACAGGTAAAACTTATGACTTGGGTGACTGAGCGACTGTGTCTGTGTTAGGGTATTGGGGGGAGTGAAAACTGCAGACCTGCTAGGCCCTGCTGCAGCCACAAAGCCTGCCAGCTTTCAGGGGGTTCTGGCTTCTGGGGCCCCGTACCTCAGGCTGTTGACAGGCAAAACTCGTGACGTGAGTGGGTGACACTGTGTGTGTGTTAAGGTGCACCCTCACTGACACCAGGGCCTCTACACAAGACGATAGTGTTCCCCTGTTAGAAATATTATTAAAAATGCATAATGAATAGAGTGTTGTTAGAACTGCACAGTTTGTATCTCGTACCTGATAAGGAGAAACACCACCAAGGACATGTCCATCCTTCTCCTTCAACTTACTATCTCTTTGTTACACTAAATCACACACTCCCTCTGCTTTCTTATGTAGATTACAGAAGCTGTAATTCAATTTAATTGTGTCCTTGAGAAAGAGAAGGATTTGAACTTTTGGTAACCTGGAGAGTTTTCTAAGCATGCGTAATTAGCTAATGCATATATGCCTATCCGCCCTGCATACTTAAGTAGTTAATTATAATGGACATGCGACGTATGAAGAGACGTATTTACATATATGTTTGTATGAACCGGAAATAAGTTGTAAGAGTTCCTGTTTCTGCACACGTGCCCAGGAGAGGAGGGATAAAAGCGAGTTGAGAGGTTTCCTCGGGGGCAGAGTGGTCTTTTGTCTTCACTCTGACCCTATTTGCAAATATATCCTTTGTGTTGCTAACAATGTGTGCCTGAGGAATTATTATTCGCGAGCCTCCAAAGAAACGAACCGCGATTTTTATATCACCCCAATGAGGCCTCCTCCCCTCACAGCCTCAGTCTGGGCCATCACTTTAAATGACAACAGGTAAGACAATCTGTTGTATTTTAGAAGGCCAACTGTATAGTTAGAGAAAGATATCTTAGTAAACTTTCGAGTTGAAAAACCCTTTGTCAGGCTGGGTAAGCACCTGTATTTTGTCTGTGTGTCTGCTGTTTTTGAATGGAAGGAATAGTAAGGAAGCCAGAGGCTGGCCTGGCATACAATGCAGGCAAGAAAGCCAGTTAGTGAAAATAGAAATGGAGGTGTCAGGGAGTGAGGGACAGGATGGGGTGGTGGGGAAAGGCTATGTAGCCACACAGATAAAAGTGCAGAGGTACCTGGACAGTCAGATGTCCGGCAGGTTGTAGTGTGTCAGAACTCCACTGTGTATATTGAGTTCATGAGTTTCTGTACCTACTACCTCGGAGGCTGATGAAGTGCAGTTCATAGGCCCAGTTTTGAGAAGTGGTTTATAAATTCAAACAAGCACCTAAACTCATCACCAGAACTGAAGCCAACTTCCTACAGCTCAGAACAAAACCTGCCATCAATCTCCAGCACCCCTACAAACTGCACACCCAAATCTATCAAAGACAACAAAACCCAATGACCTGTGGGGGCACATTCCTCACCAAAATAACACCCTGACTCCAGTCTCTCAGGCTTGATCCTGAGAGAGAACTATTTACAAACCAATTTTCATAGCCAGGCCTATGAACTTCACTTAGTCAGCCTCATAGGTACAGAAACTCATGAACTCCATATAGACAGTGATATTCTGACACACTGCAACCTGCTGGACATCCTGATTCCCCAGGTACCTCTGCAGTTTTACCTGCACTGCTACACCCCACTCCCCCCCACCCCCAGCCTGTCCCTCACCCCCTGATGCCTCTATTTCCATTTTCACTGACTGGCTTTCATGCCTGAATAGCATGCCAAGCCAGCCTTTGGCTTCTTTACTATTCCTTCCATTAAGGAACAGCAAACACACCAACTGCAGGTGCTCACTCAGCCTGAGAAAGAGTTTTTCAACCCAAAAGCTGTCATCCCAGGCAGCTAAACTGAGCTCACCTGGAGCCTCACAACTTCACTGCTACCAAAAAGCCTCAGACCTGTCAAAGACATAACCCACCTTTCACCCAGGGGATCCTTGGTCCTGGCATTTACAGAGCTGCTGTGCTGCCAGCAGTCCCAGAAGGCCTCCCTACACTGGCAGAGTGCAGTTTTAGTGGTCATGCCCTGGACCTGGGGTATCCTCCTTCCCCATGGTCCCAGCCCATACTTTCAAGTTTGTCCTGGCATGGGAGCTCAGCAGAGACATGTTCTTCCCCTACTGGCTGGTGATGCAGTGAGTCCCTCTCCAGCTCTGAGAGCTGGGGCATTAACTGTTTTTTAAATAATGAAAAAAGGTGCAGACAGAGTGAGGAGGGTGGCATTCACTCTATCTGCACCTGGAGCTTAGGGAACCTTAGCACTGGGAGGTCCATTTTGAGAAACACTATCTACTCCACCAAACCAGTATCCAAGGAGGTGTGGTGGGGGCACTACATCCCCAGCAGTGCTGAATACCCTCTCACTTGGAACACTGCTCTGTGGACAGGACAGGTGCTTGCGGACAACCATGGCCAGATCCATCCACATCTGGCTGCAGCTTGCCCAGTAGGCCAAGGGGTCACACAACAGCACATCCACGTCCTCAGTAAGATAGGCAGCCATCAAGCCCTGAGTGCTACATGCCTGATGGTGCTAGCATGGGACAGTGGATTCTCCTGTTTTACATCCCCCAGCCTATAGTAAGTGAGGATCTTAATGCACCCAGAAGTGTAAGGAACACTGTACTTGATGAGGATGTCTTTTAAGTTTAGCTGCAGAACTCCCTGAATATTTTAAAGCCAATTTCCTCAGCAATCACTGCATTTGAATCAGACAATGCACTTTTGTCAGACATTCCTCACCAAATGGCCCAGATAAAATCAACTCTTTTTGAGAATCGAAGTGTATCTCAACTTAAAAGTACAGAAGAGAGAAAAGTGAAAGATTTTATCAACACACAGGAAGAATTTTGTTGCCAATCAATTCATGCTGCTGCAAATCTCTTGGATCCAAGATTCAAAGGTAGAAATGTTAGTGTTGACTGGATTACAAAACAAGCAGCACACTTAGGACTTGCTGTTGGAAAGGTATTTTCAAATATTGCAGAAGACAGAACATCTTCAGGTATTTGGTCCAGGAATGCAGTCTGGGACTCTGCTAAGGATATCCCTTCTGCAACATTGTGGCAAGACCTTTGTACAACATAGCCTCTGACTCCTCTTGATTCTCTCCTGCTTCAGATTCCTCCATCTTCTGTAGCATGTGAAAGTAAGTGGTCTGTGTTTGGAAGTACTGACAACAAATCGAGAAATAAACTAATGTGAAAGAGTAGAGAAGCTTGCCTCAATCCAGGCAAACCTTCAGTTTTCAGAAGTCCATGAAGATGATAAAAATGAAGAATAAGAAGAGAAACTGCTGATAGCGATAGCTCAGAAAATGAGACTGATTAGACAAAGTTTCATGTAGCAAAATTTGTATTCAATGAGTCTTGTTTCCTCCCACCCTTTTTTTCTCAGCGGTTTTTCTAAAAATGAGTGCTTTCTGTAACTGCTTGACACCATGGAGGAGACTAAGTCCAGAATGAATAATAACTTTCTTTGTTTTACTATAATGTTGATGGTTTCTTCTATTTTCAAATCTCATTTTTGCCTGCTTTTCATAAACTAAGAGATGCTAGGTTCCTACAGTTCAGCAGCTTCTAGCTCCATTTGTAACAAAAATTTAAAACATTTTAAAGTAAATTTAAATAGTAAATTTGTAATTATTGTCCGAATAAATTATACTTTTAAATTGAATAAATATACCAAACATGATAATTTTATGAGCAAATCAAGTTATACGTAATACATTTTATGTTCGTAAAGTAGCAACATGAATTTAGATCTGTAAAGGATGCTAAGAAAATAAGTATTGCATATATTTCAATTTTCCCCAAAATTTCCATTTCCTTCCAGAAAAAATGGAAAAATAACCCATTTTTTTTCATGGCTTCAGAATTTCTGGAAATTTTATATCTCTGTGTAAGACCCCACACCTGGTCCTGTTCTGAGGCTACATTTTGGCCTGCGTTTCCTGTAGCACAACAGGGAAAGGGGCCCCTGAAAGGACAGCATGTGACTAGAAGCCCATGTTCCTTTCTTTTTTTCTTTTTTGTTTTGTTTTGTTTGTTTGTTTGTTTTATTTGGGGCAAACTGTAAGGACTGATTAGGTCATAGGCAGTCCAGGTGAGTGGCCAGTGCTATGCTGGAGGTTTACCAGGTTGGAAACCAAGGTCAAGCTGAGTGTCTTAGTCCAGGATAGCAAACTGATCATTCAACAGTGCTGTTAAACTGCGCTGATAAAAATAAACCTCTCAATACCAGTGCAGTGTCAAGCAGGAAAATTGGCATAAGCACTACTCAGTTGAAGGGAAGTTGAAAGGAACATACAGGACAATAGCAGCATGATCATCCATACAGATATACCTCCATAAAACAAGAAAGTACCTTTGTAAAAAGGTAGCTCTCAGGGTCGAGCACCAAGCCAACCTACCTCCCTCTCTAGGCAGTCTGCCTGCCTTATTCTCCTGCTACACCTTTATGTAAGCAATAAGTTGTTTATTTTTAAGCAGGAGGCTGCCCATTTAAAGCCTAATACCTAAGGCATTATCGACGGCTCCATACCATCCCTACACCATAGCCCATGCCTTGCAGATGGCATCCATTATGTTCCACTACTCCCCCAACTCCTTACCGAGCCACCTCTGGCCTCAACTAGGCCTCAGGTGTCTTTGGACGTGTTTGGACATGCTTGGGCCTTTAACTCATGTCCCTCACTGGGGTTCCCTACTCTATTTGTACCAGTCAGCTTCTGTGCAGCCCTTCAGACCAACTTCAGACCCTACTCTGCATGGCTGCTGGCTGCCACTACTCCTTATGGTTTGTGTGCAGCACTTCAGGCCATCTTCAGTCCTTACTCTATACCATCACCGGGTCCCTATTACACTATTCTGCTCTCTCACTGGGGCCTCTGGGCCAGGGTAACCAAATCCAACTGTTAACATAGCTTCTTAACGTGCCTACCAACTGTTGATGCTGACTTGGTGTAGTCACTTGGATGGACTGGATGTGTTTAAGTCAGCAGGCCCAGATGAGTTGCATCCAAGAGTACTGAAGAATTGGCTGGTGTCATAGCAGAACCACTGGCACAGCTATTTGAGCACTCATGGCGCATGGATCAGGTCCTGGAGAACTGGAAAAGGGCCAGCGTGGTCCCTATTTTCAAAGGGAGGAAGGAGGATCTAAGTAATTATAGGCCAGTCACTCTCACCTCCATCCTTGGAAAGTTCTTTGAAAAGATTATGAAGGATCATATTTGTGGAAGTCCAGCAGGAAAAATAATGCAACAGGGAAACGAGCATGGATTTGTAGCAGGTAGATCATGCCTGACCAATCTGGTTTTGTTTTATGCCAGGGTCACAAAACGCTTAGACACAGGAGTATAGGTGGATATCATTTTCTTGGACTTTAGCAAGGACTTCGATATGGTATCTCATCCTACTCTCATAAATAAATTAAGAGGCTGCGACATAGATGATTACACGGTCCAGTGGGTGGTAAATGGGCTTAGTGGTCGTACCCAGAGAGTGGTAGTAGATGGGTCGGTATTGACCTGAAAGGATGTGGGTAATGGGGTCCCACAGGATTTGGTCCTTGGACCTGTGCTCTTCAGTATCTTCATCAGTGACTTGGATGTGGGTGTGAAGTGTACTGTGTCCAAGTTTGCAGACAAAACTAAATTGCGGGGTGAAGTGCAGACTCCAGAGGGTAGGAAATGATTGCAGGCAGACCTGGACAGGTTAGAAAAGTGGGCAGTACACAATAGGATGCAGTACAACAAGCACAAGTACAGAACGCTGCACCTAGGGCGCAAAAATATCCCGCACATCTACTGGCTGGGAAGTGACCCTCTCAGTAGCACAGAAGTGGAAAGGGATCTCAGAGTCATAGTGGATTCCAAGATGAAGATCAGTCGTCAGTGTGATGAAATTATCAGCAAAGCTAACCACACTTTATCATGCATCAGCAGATGCATGACAAATAAAACCAAAGAGGTGATACTTCCCCTCTGTGTGGCATTGGTCAGAATGCAGTAGGAGTAGTGCATCTAGTTTTGGGCACTGTACTTCAAGAAGGAAGTTAACAGACTCGAGAGTTTCCGGAAGAGGGCCACTCATATGGTTAGGGGCTTACAAGACAAGCCCTGTGAGGAGAGCCTGAGGGACCTGGACCTCTTCAGCCTCTGCAACAGAAGGCTGAGAGGTGATCTTGTGGCCGCCTACAAATTCATTAGGGGGATGTAGCAAGGGATCGGAGAGGCTCTGTTCACCAGGTTGCCTCTTGGGGTAACAAGGAACAATGGTCACAGACTGACAGAGAGCAGATTTAGGCCTTATCTTCACAGTAAGAGTGGCCAAAATTTGGAATGGGCTTCCAAGGGAGGTGGTGCTCTCCCTTACCTTGGGGGTCTTTAAGAGAAGGCTGGATAGGGATCTGGCTGGGGTCATCTGGCCCCAGCACTCTTTCCTGCCTAGGCAGGGGGTCGGACTCAATGATCTGTTGAGGTCACTTCTGACCCTAGCATTTATGAATCTATGAAACCCACAAGGCAACAGGGGCTGAAGCTTTCTGGTACTCCATACTCACCGTTCACTGGGGAGGCACAGGTGTGGCATTTCCTGGAAACTGCCCTGCCACAAGCAGCCCCACCACACCATTCAGACCCAGCAGGGTGTCATTTTAGGTCATGCCTAGGACCAGGAACCTCCTGCTATCCCCATAGTTCCTTACCCTGTCCTCCCAGTGTTCCTGAGCAGCAGCTCTAACTGGGCATTGTTCTGCCTTTGGTGTCTTGCAGCAACTGGTGCTGGCTTTCCTGCTCCTTTTCTTGGAGCCACTTTAATTAAAGCACCCATTCCTCCACCCTGGATCTTGTGTATAGAAGCCCCTTGTGACTAACTGGGAGGGAAAAGAAAATGCGAATCACATGCCCAAGATTTTACAAGGCACCTATTGGTTCTGGGGGCCCAATTTCAGACATTGTAACTAGGTCAGAATTTTGGAAAGTCTTTTTCTAAAACGCTGTCTCTGGAATTAACCCATATTAAGGTAATCAACATGGTTTTGTCAAAGGGAAATCATACTTCACCAAGCTACTACAGTTCTTTGAGGGTGTCAATAGCAAGGTGGATGACGGTGATCCAGCTGACATAGTATATCTGGATTTCCAAAACGTCTTTAACAAAGTCCCCCATCAAAGGCTCCTAATCATACTATGTAGTCATGGGATTACAGGAAAGATCCACTTGTGTATTTGAAATTGGTTTAAGGATAGAAAACAAAGAGTGAATATAAGGATCAGTTTTGGGGATGGAATAAAGTGAACAGCTGGGACCCCAGGTATTTGTTTTGGGACTGGTGCTGTTTAACATATTCATAAATCATCTGGAAAGGGGGATGAATAGGGAGGTGGCCAAAGTTGTTGATGACACAAAATTACTCAAAGTGGTAAAGAGTGAGGCAGATTGGCATTATTGTACAAATGGGCAATTAAAAGACAGATAAAATTCAGTGTGGATACGTGTAAACTGATGCACATATGGGCAAAAAGAACCCAAACTATTCCTACATTACTATGGGCTCTACATTACCTGTTACCACACAGGAAAGAGATCCGGGAGTGCACTGTGGACAGTTCACTAAAAACATCAGCTCAGTGCCCATCAGCCATAAAAAGGCAAACAAAACATTAGGGATTATCAAGAAGGGAATTGTAAACAAAACAGAAAGTATCCTCATGCCCCTTCATAAGTTCGTGGCGCATCCACACCTTAAATGCTGTGCCCAGTCTTGGTCCCCACACATGAAAAAGGATAATATAGAAAAAACTAGAGGATGTGCACAGAAGGTCAAGAGGGATGATTAGTTGTATGGATGGAGCTTCCATATGATGTGAGACTAAAGAAGCTAGGCCTATACCGTTTAGAAAGGAGAAGCTTGAGGGGGGACATGATAAAGGTTTACAAAATACTCAATGGTGAGGAGGAAGTTAATAGAGATTCAGTATTTACTGTTTCTCACAATACTAGAAATGAAGGTCACAAAGTGAAACTTGTAGGTAGCACGTTTAAAACTAACAAAAGGTAGTTCTTTTTCATACAGCATGTAATTAAAATGTGGAATTCACAGCCACAAGATATTGTGGAATCTGATATTTTAACCAGTTGCAAAAAGGGCTTGGACAAATTCTTGAAGTAAAGGTTCATCAGTAGCTTCTGAAAATGGGAGTTAGAGGTACAGACTCTTAGCATTTTATACACCTTAAATGCTGGAAGTGGGGGAGGAACGGGGGAAAAACCCTGATCATACCCTGTTTGCTCTGCCTTCCAGCATCCACTTTCAACCACTAGATCTATGTTCTGCAAGACAGATCTATGTTCTGATCATGGTAAATGGTGTTTCTTATGTTTTACTAAAAGATTTCAATAACAGGGGTTTTAAGACCCCAAATTCATGAAACACTTTGGAAAGTCTTATCCTTCAAACTCTACTGCATTAGTCATTTTCCTTCATTAGATAAGCTTCCTTTTACCTGAAATTGAGCCTAATCCTCAAGCAAACATCCAGGTCCCACATGGAAACTGTTTTGTAAATATTTATATGTAAAGCTAACTTTTCTGTGCCCTTTAGAAAGCATTGATTGTATCAGACACATGCAGATTCTTATTTCCACTACTGGTGATAGAAAAATTGAATAATAGTTTGTCAAATCATACCCTGAGCCATGCTGAAAATGATTTGTTTTTCAGCAGTTTGAGGTTATGCACTGTGCAGTCAAAAAATTCAAGGGAAAATTGTGATAAAATTCATCTTTAGATTTTGCCCAATCTGTTTGTGAGTTGTGTTTTATCTGTTTCTCATTCCACTGTGTTGAGGGGTCTGACATGCGAACAGTAACAATTAGTAAGAAATTTAAACACTTTCTTAATAGCTTCACACTTCCTACACACTTACTTCCATTCTTTACCAAAACAGAATAATCATGGAGCCATTTATTTGGTCAAGAACCAGTCAAACTATGAAGTGCTCCAGAGATATTTTCCCACAGGGGACAAGACTGATTTAAAAAAAAAGAAATACTGCTGTCTTTTCAGATCAACTTATGCTTCTTCCACAGCATGTGATAATGTTCAAGATTGGGGGATGGAATGAGATCAGAAGACCTGCTATTCTGTTGACTTCCCATTAATCTTCCTCTTCCCACTCTTAATGCTGTTAATGTTGAAGTGTCTTATCCTTCAAACACTCATGCATTATAATATAAGGCTGGAGTAGTGTTCTAGCTGTGATGGTCCACAATGATGAGAGGTAAAGCTTTTTTCTGTGAAATATTTTATTGGATCAACTGCATATGTAGGAGAACTGCTGGGAAAGTTTTTTTTTTTATCAGATTCTCTCCAGGTGCTTCATCCAATTTTAAAAGTTGGAGAAGTTTTGCTGCATTTGTATCATTTGTGTTATTCCCAACTTGTCCACAGATAAGAATTAGAACATAACAGGTGGTTGCCCTTTTGACACATTCCCCTTTTGAAATACCTGCAAATGTCAGGTCCATATCCATAGACAGCAGCCATAGAGTAAACTGGGATATTTCTAGCACCATAGCTAGTAGAACATGGCACTAAGAAGGTTGTTAGCCTACTCTAATATCTGGTTGCCAGTGCTAGACTGTGTTCTGGATCTTTACTAGTTAAACTTAGGGTTTTTCGGGTTTATCTACAGAAGCTGCAATCCCAGAAGTGACTGCAGCATAGGTATAACTTCTTTCATTGAATCTGTCTCTTTCTCATCAGAAATAGCCAGTCTTCAAGACAGAGACACCAGTCCCACTGACACCTTTATCAGCTTCAGCAAAGCTGTGGATAGCACTTTAGCCTTAAGAATGAAATAAAATGAACTTCAGCTGAATTTCTATTCCTCAGAAATTTTCTGACCAAATGTACCTGGAAGGTCTAAGCCCCAGAGATGTGAAGTTATTTAGAAGTGTAAGTAGTGGTGATGGGCACTGGCAAAGCAGTTTCACTGCTTTCCTATGCCTTTGAATGCATGAAATCAAGTCTTGTTCTGAATGTGTGTTTAGAATTGTCCCTAGTTATCCCATCACTGAAGCTGGAGATTTCAGTGTGGTCAGACATGTTGCTGCCAACACCCTTTCCTTACATGTTGTTTGCAGAACTGATGTGCTGTAACCCTTTTGATTTAATGGCTTAGTAGTCTTGATTAACTCTTTGAATTGGCCCCCCGAAATAGGAATTACATTTTTTTGCATCTATCTGTGCAACTTAGCATATATGGGGAATGAGAGCAGATTTCTGTTGTAAAAAAAATGAATAGGTGGTCCCTGAAACACTTTCAGGCATTGAATCATCTATTCTTTTAGGAATTGAGGCACTTAAAATGTATTATAGGTGCTTAGGAGGATTTTCTGTGGGAGTTAGGTGCTTATCTGCTTTAGTTCGGTTGCTTTATGTAAATGAGATAAATAGTTTCCAGCGTCAAGAAATGAGAGGGACAAGAAAAATCTGTTTAGTACATAGCATCACTCCATAGTCAGACTTAGTTTGACTGGACACCTTAACTGTGCCATTCTGGAAGTTAACACCTTTGGAATTCTTTTAAGTGTAATTTTAAGTATTAATTTAGTCAGTTTTTAATGCAGTTTTCATGAGAAAATTACAAAATACCTAAGGCTTTTATAGATGTATGTGTGCATCAACTCCTTTATAACATATTTGGATTGGTAGTGTTTGAAAATTACGAGAAAATCTCCAAATTCTGTAATTTTTTCACACCAACTCCTTTCCACCAGGAAAAAATAAATCTGGAAGTTTTACTGAAAATAAGGCTAAACCTAGCTTTTTCTTAGCCAGTTATGTATTTTTTTCCTATTTAAGGGTTGGGAGGTGGGGCAGGGAGGAAAAAAAAAGTTATGGGTAGTTTTGAGGGAAAATGCAAACTTTTCTCTTAACTGTCTGTACTGCTCTCTACAGGAAAGGGTGTGGGGGTTGAGAAGCAACAGACAGTGACTTTCCCTTCCAGTGTCTCTTTCTTAATATGTACACCATTAATTTTTAGAGTTGGATAAAACAAAGATTTTACATTGGAGAGAAAACAAAATATAAGGAAATAAAAAATAAGTCAAAATGATTATTGTTATCACTGATTTATTTGCAAGCAGAGAAATCTTCATATTTTTCCACCATTGGATTTTTTTCCCCACGTCTTTAAAATTTTGGGTCATATATCTCTTGTGTATAACCTGTTTTCTGTCTGTGTCTGTTTCTATCATTAGCCTGCCAAACTAAATATTGCATAGATAAATTAATAAATGTGAAGATAAAAATGTTAATAACCATGTTCTTATGTTTGTTGTTGTTGTTCCTTACCTAAAATATCTCCAGGAACTTTACAGGATGTAAAAGAACACAAATGGCAGAGCTCTATAACACTAGTGGATAATCAAAGTGCAGCCTGTAACTAATTCTGAGTTACTTGACTACAGGGTCAGTGTGATTTCACTGTCAACTCTTATCCTGTAGGTATGTCCATTGTAGGAATAAATATTGCATTCTATAGACATGCAAACATTGTCCTATGATTCGGGAAGATGTTTATAGGTATCTTGACACCTAAAAAGTCGTATATAGGCTTATAAGGATTTTCTGTAGGAATAAGTCACATATGAGTTTTAATTCATGCAGAAGTTCTTAAAAGTTTGCAAGAGCAAGCAAGGAAAAAAAGTATAAGTCTATGCCTAATGCGTGGCACAACTCCATAGGAGGTACGGGGTTATCTGGATGAACTACCCATATGTTTCTGGACCTAAACATAATAACTATTAACCTTAATTATTAATATGCTAGGCTTCTAATGCTTCTTTCTCAGATAATTACAATTTGCCAGAGATAGCCTTTATTCTCTGCTTGCTCATATGTGCTTTGAATAGTTGCCCTCTCTTATTTCAAAATTTCATTTTATTCCCTTCAGCTTTTCCATTGCTGAAAATAAACCATCAAGCCCATTCAGGATCTTTCAACAGGGTTTTTGTTTCCTTGTTTTTAATTGAAAATAAATAAAAGGAATATTTCCATTTTAAAAGGTTTAAATATTTTTACCATTTATTAATGCATAATGTAATATTAAATAATTTCCCCATTTGGAAAAAATAGTATTTATTAAGGGGGATGGAGGGAGGAAATGAGCAATCTAAATATGAAATTAAAACTTCTAATTTTGTTTCTTATTTATTCACCAAAACAAAGAATCTACCTGGAATGAAATTTGGAAGTTTTAACATTGTCAACCTGAGTCTGTTTCAGCATTTATGAAATATTTGCCTTTTCCTTTTTCCCTCTTCAAAAAAAAAAAAAAAAAGAGAAAGAAAGAAAGAATGAAGAAGGGAAACCATTCAGCAGTAAATGAATTTATTCTCCTTGGATTTTCTAACCTCCTCAGTCTGCAACTCTTCTTATTCTCTATGTTTTTATCTACCTACTTGGTCACCCTGGCTGGAAACCTTATCATCATATTCCTCACCCGGATGGATGCTGCTCTGCAGACCCCCATGTATTTCTTCCTCAGGAATCTCTCCTTCCTGGAGATCTGCTATACTTCAGTGAACATCCCTAAATTGCTGGCCAACCTCCTCTGGAATCACAGAACTATCTCTTTCCTTGGGTGTGCTACACAAACTTACTTTTCTTTTTTTCTTGGAGGGTCAGAGTGTTTTTTCCTGGCCTCGATGGCCTATGATCGCTATGTTGCTATCTGTAAGCCCTTGCATTATCCAGTCCTTATGAACAGGAAGGTGTGTATGGGGCTGGCTGCGGGATCCTGGCTCAGTGGGGTATTTATGTCTTTTGGTCTCACAAGCATGGTCTTCACTTTACCATTCTGTGGATCCAACAAGATTAACCATTTCTTCTGTGACATCCCTCCACTGCTGAGGCTGGCCTGTGGGGATACTTCCATCATTGAAACTGCTGTTTTCATGGTGGCTACGGTTTTTGTGACCATCCCTTTCATGCTAATCCTCATGTCTTACATCCACATCATCTCCACCATAATGAGAATGCCCGAAGGGGAGGGCAGGAGGAAAGCTTTTTCCACATGCTCTTCACACCTCATAGTAGTGACACTGTTCTTTGGCTCTGCCTGTGTGACATACCTGAAACCCAATTCATCTTACTCAACAGACACGGACAAGTTTCTCTCACTGTTTTACACATTTTTCACGCCCATGCTGAACCCCATCATATATAGTCTGAGAAACAAGGAGGTAAAGGGTGCCTTCTGGAGAACACTGAGAAAAAGACGATTTTGTTGAATAAAGAAAATGAGACTTTTTGCAAATGGCTCAGGTGATTTTTGTCAGCACAGACATTCTTCAAGGTATAGCTTCTGATTTAAAATATACAAACTTATGGAGTTATACCAATGAACATTTAGAGGGACATGTGTATTGGCCCACTGAGATGCCAACTTCTAAGGAAAGAATCATAGAATCATTGGATTGTAAGGAACTTCAAGGGTCATCTAGTCCAACGCCTGGAGGAACGAAGGAATGTTACTCCTAAATCATCCCTGATCAATACTTAACCAATCTCTTCTTGGAAACTTCCAATGTACAATGTTGGAGTACATTATTCCTACAATAAACACTGGGATAGGCTACATGATAGCACTTTTCCCCACAGCGGTGTTTGGAGTCATCTTGTTTCATACTACACTTGGGGAGGGGCATACCTAAGTCCATATATGCCTAAAAGTAAATGTAAAAGTAAAAATGTAGGCGCTGAAAAGCTATAGAATGATCCAAATTGTTTTGCTTCATAAGCAGGCATCAGGGTATGGGGGTACATATGGGACCTATGAGGACAAGGGAGCACTGTGTAAAATCCTATGGTGTTGTGTGTAACAGGGAATTCCTACCCTTGTTATTAGAAAGTGGGAGTGTAGCTGGGGCAGGTGACAGGAAATCTGATGGCAAGGGACAGCAGGTGTGACCCAGCCATGTAAATTGAGCAACTGGCCACAGAGGTCCACATGGTTTAGGAAGGAAATGGCAGCACATGGGCCCTGGAAGCAGAGGACTAGGTCAGATGATTGCAATGGGGCTGGGCATATAAACCCATCCTGTGGACATGGAAGGGGTGGTCTGACCCTGGCTACCCCAGGGTAAGGAACTGTGAGTGGAACTGACTGCATTTTGGAGTCGGGCTGGCCCAGGTGAGGAACCTGGTGGGCTGATGGGAGGATGAGAAATGAGCCTGCTTAGTTGGCAGGGCTTGAGGAACAGAGACTTGGAACGGTTTATATTTGAATTAAAACGGCTTAGGCTGGTGTTTTGTGTTTGCATTTGACTGGAGTTTTGGGTAGCAGCTGGCAGGTTGAAGTGGTTTAGAGGCTACATGACAGGGTGCTCTGAAGAAAAGGACCTGTTCTGCGCAGGGACACAAAGGTCAAGGCTTGGGAGCTGGGGTCTGAGGAAGTGGACCAGGGCTGAGAGCTTGGCCAGAGAAAAGGGGGCCAAGCCTCGGATGGCTGAAGCCCCAGCAAGGCCTTTAAGCCCTGAAGAGGGGGAAACCTTAAAGGGGCAGCACCCGAAGAGAAGCATAGAGACTCCTAGGGCTGAGTTTGGCTACATAAAGTGAAATGTCATTTGTTCCTAGTTGCCTTCTGTGTGCTGCTACATTTTTGGAAAACGAAGTTTCTCAGGCACCCGTGCTGGGGCTTTGTGGTATGTTCATAAGGTATTAATTTTGATCAAATAAGAATTAAACTCCTGCTTGCTCTTAATTTTAATCCAGATTGGTAATGGGGGAAATCCAAGTTCCTGGAGAAGTTTTAAGTACCTGGTAGCAGTTTCCATGATATTCTTATTGCAAACTGCTTGGAATGCATATATTTCTAGATACAAAACCAGTGGATTTCATATTGGGTTGCCAATTGCCCATATACTTATGGAAAGATTGTTAAAAAAAAGGCTACAAAAGTCTGCCCATACATTTTAATAAATTGAATCATCCATTTAAAAAAATCCTAAACCAACGGGAGTCTGATTAAATTCTTATTCTTGGAATGAGACTGAAGATGATCAGAGTGGTGCCAACTGTTATCTGCCAGGAGCACTCCACATAGTATCCTCCTGGGGCTCTGCAGCCCATTGGAGCTTCCATAGCCACTTCCTTCCCCAACCATGTATTGCTGCTGCTGCTGTTGCTGTGTCTGGTTAACTGCCTGTAACACTGATGGGTAGTCTTTTTGGGGGTGGAGGGAAGGCAGTGGCGGTAAGGCTGATGGGTGTGGTTGGTGGCCTCAGAGTATGGGGGAGAATAGCTGACCCCTTGGGACAGGGCAGTACAATGTGAAACCATTTTTTCCCAGTCAAGCAATAATGGTTGTCAACCCAAGATAACCCCTCTCTACTAATAGTCTGCATACTTTGTACTGACAACCAATTTATTTTTTTTAAACTGTGGTTGGTGTCAAACCCCTTGTCCAGGTCCTGGCAGAAGGGTTGCCTTTAAATCATGTAATACATATGTCAGTAAAACATGTTACTAAAGTGTTTCTTTTAAAGAAAAGCTTGCATTTTATCAAAGAAAGAAGATAGCTTTGGATTGGCACCCCCGAATTCACAAAATGAAATTCTTATGAGACTATCTTGTTGTGGGCAGATTGCGGATAAAAATGAGCCTTTTTTGTTAGATCAACTCATGCATCTTTTGGAAATAATGATAGTGGCCTCAGTTTATGAATGGATCTATTTGTCTACAATGAGATCAGGAGGCATATAATATGCATATGCAATTAACCAGACTTAATGGACTCATTTAAATGTTGCCAAGCTTTAGTGCTTCCTTTTGGAAGTACTAAAGCACAGTGCATCATGGGTGGTTAATGCTCTGTGTGCATAGAACATGCTTAGATTTCATCACTATGTAACTGTAGTAGCATGCTACACCCAAGGAGTGTGCCACTACAGCAATGTAGCTGGCGATCACATTTAGACACATGTGATCGCTACGTTGCTGTAGCATGCTGTTTGGTCACACAGTGTGTTGCTACGTTGCCGTAGAGCAACGTGTTGATACACCCAGTAAGTACTACTACGTTCATTTTCCAGTTAATACTCTTCTTTCTACTTGTTAATTGTGCAATTATATTTTACATTAATATTTTACAATATTTTACTATATTTTACATTAATATTTTACTATTAAATATTTTTAATATAACTTTTTTTTTTTATTCAGGTGGTAGCGAGGCCAATGAAGGGGGAAGTACTTCTTGATTTGCTGCTCACAAATAGGGAGGACTTGGTTGAGAAGGAGAAGATGGAAGAAAATTTGGGTGACGGTGGGCATGTCCATATGTGCAATTAATGCTACGTGGGTTTACTGAGCAGTAAACCAGCCCTGGGCAGGTGTCTACATGTGCAGACATTTGGGAGCAGATTTTCTCCCTATGGCAGTAGCCTGCTCAAGGGCTCTTCCAACTCTATTCTGCCCCTTGCAGCAGCCACGGGGAACTAAAGGCTCTGGCTCCAGTTGCCTGGGGGCCAGAGACACTCTTTAAAAGGTAGCCCTGCTTGTTGCTACCTGTGTGGATACCTTTAAGAGTGTTATATATCAGTTGTTACATTTACCTGGGAATGGGAAGAGGGAACAGCAGATGAGCAGGCTAAGAAGGCTCTCTGAATAGACCAGCTTTATAGTTCTATAAGTTTAACTCCTTGGTCTTTTGACAACAACACATGGTATCAGGAGTGGGGTAGAAAGTATATAGAAAGTAATATAGAAAAATGGAGCATTTCAGAATTGCAGTAGTTAAAGCTGTCTAGTAATGCAGCAGAAAACTGGAAGAAATAGTGGCAGAGGTTCCTCATATATATATGACAGCCAATGGAGCTACAGAAAAGGAAGTTCTGTAACAAGAACCCTCTTTTTGCCAGCACCCCCCCACCCCGCATTTTGTGCATTTCTTTTTCCTTCTGAGTACTGGCAGAGACTTAGCACACCCATTGCATGGGTGTGACAAGGCTTAGAGCAAGCCAGAAAGCTGAAGTGGCTTTCTGTAGGAGAAACATAGAAACTACATCTACATATTAATTAAGCTCAGTGTCACTAAAGAAAACAAAAGAACTAAAATATCCACTTCAAAGACTGTAAATATATTCTGCTACTAACCTAATTCACTCACTGTCCCCAGTAGCCTTTGATCCTCACTACCTCACATTGCATTTTTTAATATGTTTCTCACAGTGCATTTTTATATTTCATCTGTCTCATCTTTACCCTGGCATTCAGTATTTTATATTTTATACCTTTTAACAAATGTGTTTTTCTTTAAAGCAAAGTCACACCTTGTATTACTAGAACTATTATTGTAAGAATGCATTAGAATTGTAATCACTGGAATTTTAGTGCTCTATTGGGCTGGTCCCCTGAGTGAATGCGAGTATGTATGAATCAGATAACTGTAGACAAAGCAAAAGCCTCTGGATGTGAATTAGCAATAGCCTAGCCAAAGGAACTTACCATTACAAAACTCTATTCTACAAGCCATTTTAGGCTAATCAAGCCAAGGAACTGATTCCTGGAACTGAGCACCAAACCTATGCAACGCCTTGCATTTGGGAAGTGCTGCAACAAATGCAAAAGAACCAATCACTTTTCAAGAGTTTGCAGAAAGGAGCAGGATGCACCACACAAGGATTGGGCAATTACCTTGGACAACAATGGAGTAATGATAACTTTTAAATTAGATACAGGGGTGTAGGTCAATGTAATACCAAAATACATTATTCAAAAAATGAAAATGAAACCTATATACTATGAGAATAAAAAAGTGACAGAGCATATAATGGGAACGTGATTGAAATGAAGGGTGTTAGTGCACTGCATGTTAGACAGAAGGATAATATAGAAAAGGTTCAGTTTGTTACAGTCCCAGGAAAACTAGTGCTAGTTATTGGGTTGCAAATATGTAGAAGTCTAGGTTTTAAGAGAATGGATGCTACTGAGGGACTAGAAAGCAAGAACATAGAAGAAGAGTTTTATGATGTATTTCAAGGCATAGGGTAATTGTCAACTGAGTACAAGATAGAATTAAGAGAACCAAATACAGTAAAAACTCCACTATCTGGTATTTCAATAACTGGAATACTTCACTAACCAGAATTTCTGGCTGGCTAGATGCAGAGAGGGGGCAGAGAAAGCTTGCACATATGCAGCCTACTGGGAGGTCCAATTTTGGAGCCTGGGTGAGGGAAAAATACTTTTATTTCAGCACTGTCTACTCTAGTTATGAGGAGCAGAACATTGAGGCTGGTGGCCCAGCTCCCTTGGTATCCATAGCTCCATAGTAGGAGCAGGTGAGGCCCCAGGGAAGAACTTGAAGTCCTCTATAGCCTGAGCTGTCCAGTCCTCATGAGGGCCCTCCAGGGCCAAGATGGTATCTTTATTCCCAGGGCATTTGCTGTAAGTCAATGGCATTTTCCATGGCATTTGCTGCCATGCCTCTTCCTTAGCTTGGGCAGTGGGATGCACTGCAGGAGGGTGAGGAGGATGATGATATTATATACCTCACTGCCGAGGCCATGGAGACAAGGCATGGGTGGCTCTCAGTGTGCTTGAGGTCACTTAGGCTGAGCAGTAGACTTAGTGCAGACACTTTTACTTTAGTTACAAATTCCACACAATCTGCAAAGGAAGCCCCTGCAGGCCTCTCTTGGGATTTGCCTGAGGCTAGTGCTCACTAGTGGGCCTATCTACACATGCTATTAATGTGCATGAAAAAACTCTCCCAGGTGCACTGTTTTAATGTGTGCCCAGGAGCAAATAACTCCAGAGTATATTGCTCCAGAGTTTATCTGTGTGCAACACATTAAGTCCAGTCAGAGAAGTCCTCGCCGGCAGTGGCCCAGGGTTGCTCTGATCGGGTTCAGTGTGCTGCAGAGGGCCTGGCTGGGATACAAGGGGGCTGCAGCTTGGGCTAGTCAGCAGGCAGCTCTTGCACTGGAGCACCTTTGCACCCTAGCCAGCCAGGTGAGTGTGTACACATGCACTGATGTGTATGAAAAAATTCCTGAGCACCCTAGTACTTTTCTTTACAAGTAGTAGCCTGCTCTGGAGTTTATTCATTTTGTGCACCCTAATAAGGGTGTACAAATCGATGCAAAGATATTTACTGCAGAGCTGCCTAATTTGGAAGCTTGCAGTAAACATCTCATGTAGGCGCACCCACTGTCTCCCATAACCAGCTCCATCTGCCATCACTAGCTGGATTTTCAACTTAACTTTTGGAGCATTTTTGAGTTAGGAACTTGACCCATGGGGATGCTTTTGAAATTACCACTACATGGCTAGCAGCAAGTTTGGACACCTGGATACCTTTATGTTTCTGACCGCAAGTGATTGAGGAACACAAGTCCCACTGATTTTTCAAAGCAATGTATATTCCTACAGCCTCTTGGTTGTCTTTGCAAATTTCACTGTATGTCTACTTTCAGCTCTCTGAGGGAGTGGACATATATAACAAACCATTTCAAATATCTTTGAAACATTTCAAAGAATGGGCTGTCCATACAAAAAAGCCCTTTGAACATTCCAACAATGGCTGAAACAAACCAACATAGTGCCTCTAACTGAGATACTCATTTAATGTTACCATTTCAGTTTTGTTATGTGTGTGCGGGAGAAGCACACTGAAGCTGGGTTGGGGCTAAAACAGGGATTAATCCCCTACCCTTCTGCCAGACTCTGCTGACTCTTGGGGCCCCCACTAATGTGAGAGTAGGGCCTTCATTTCCCAATCCCTTCTACCTTCCTACCTGCTCCAAGGAGGACAGAACAGTTTTAGGGAGATTTGGGAGCCCTTGCCACCTCTCCCTCTCCCTTTCACCCATGCTTACCTTTCCTCTCCTCTCCCTATAGAGAAGAGGAGTGCAATTATTTTGACTGGAGACACTGCTTAACTAATTTTGGTGAGCTGTCAGGGGCCACAAGGGTAGCCTCGCCCCTTGACAGGTGCCCCACCCCTTAGTCATCTTGGGATCAGAAGTCCCACCCCTAACCTCTGACCTTTGCCACAAGAAGACACTCCCCTTGCCCCAGAAGTACTCTTTTTGGGAGGTGGAGTTGCTATCTTAAAACTGATAAAAAAAATACTTAAAAAAATCAAACATCTACTATAATTTCTTTTAATTTTTTTTTAAATATTGTTGTCCAGATATATGTGTGTTTGTATAGTATATCTAGAGGTGATTGCATCATAGCTCAAAGTTCAGTCTTACTCTTATATATTGTGGGACGGTAAGGGGGTGTATGTGAGGGGGCGTAGTTGGGGAGTTGGTATATGTGTGTGTGGTGGGATGTGGGTATGATGGGTGGAGGGGTGGGAGGTGAGGGGTGGGTGTAGAAGGATGTTGGGTATGTGGTTGTGGTGAGGGTGCAATGGAAGGGTGTGAGTGTGGGTAAGATGGGACCTGGGCGGGTGGGGGGGCTATGGGAGGGTGCTGGGGGTGTGTTGAGGGCATGGTGGGGGTGTGGTGTGTAGGAGGGTGTGTGTGTGGGGGGGGTGTCTTCAGAGTCCCTTCAGTGTGCTAGTCCTTGGAGTCACATGTGGTAGCAGTGAGTGGGGCCAGCCCCACCCGGCCCAATAGTGTGCAGCTCCCTGTGCTCCCACCCTGGTCCCCGGCTGCAGGTGGTGGCAGTGTGGGGCCAATTCCACTCAGCCCCGTAATATGCAGCTCCCGCCCAGGTCCCTGGCTGGACGTGGCAGCAGTGAGTGGGACCCACCCCACCCAGTCCAATAGTGCTCCTGCTCATGTTCCCAGGCATATGTGGTGGCAGCATATGGGGCCAGTCCCATCCAGCGCCACAGTGTGCAACTCATGTGCTCCCATAGTATGCAGTGCCAGCTCAACCTAGCCCTATAGCATGTGGTTCCCATGTTCCCACCCCCTTTCCCCCAACAGGAGTCCCTGGCCCAGGCCTGGTGGAGCCTGTATCTGAATTCGCACTCTTGCTGGGAGGCAGGCTGGAAATAGTCACAGGGTGGCCAGGCACAAGATCTGCCAGGTGGGGTCTTCTTGTCTCTAGTGGACCTGGCTCATGGCTGGGGTGGGTCAGACCACACTGGGGTCGAGGGTGGATGCTTAGAAACTGGAGCCACAACTCCTGCATCTAGGCACCGGCTTGCAGAGGTGCAGCGAGGGCCAGGGCTTATAGGGGGCTCACAGGGGGGTTCTTTGGACTGTATGGCATTGCTCAGAAGGCTGAATTCAGCCCATGGGCCATATTTTGCTGTCCCCTGCTGAAGAGTATTACATTGATACAGCCTGCTTCACTTGGCTGTGACTGGAGGTGGCTGAGACATATTGAAATATTTCAGCCAAAGAATACCAGGATTCTTATGTATGTCCTCTGGCTGAAACATTTCCTTTTTGAACAGCTTTCCATGAGTGTTTCACTTGGTCATGCTTGGGAAGCTCTGTAAAAAAAAAAATCCTGACTTGGCCCACCCACATGGAGGTCTCTATCAGTTGAAATAAAGCAAGCACACATACTACCAACTGGTTCAGCTTGGCTTAAGAGCCTGCCTCTTAAAACCATTTTGCTCTTTGGAAAACTACTTATTTATTTTTTCTGTACACAAAGAAGCTATTTAAGGAAATATTTGGTTATTTGAAAATAATGATTGGAAAAAGAAACAAGGTTGAAAAGATATTTTTTGTTACTTCACATAAATCTTATAACTAACATTTCTCAGACCTATAGTTTTATTTTTTCCCCCAAAATATTGACTAAATTAAATACTTTCTGTCTGTCAAGCCCATGGACTTATCTCTTTTACCACATACCTTGATTTTGTGCAATATTAGTGTAAATATTTCTGCTTTGCTCCAGTGTAAGTGAGAGTAGTATTTCACCTATTGATTTCCGTTGAATTACATGAAGCAGGATTCTCATCTACACTATAAGATCCCTTTACAACATGCTGGCAGGGGAAATGGACTTTAAAATAGGCACACCAATATTTTGCATCTACTTTAAAATCCATTTGAGAGCCAGACTTGCCTAAAGTGCTCTAGGTATAGATGATTATCATGCTTTCTCTATTTGGGCATTGATTGCTAAGACCAGAATCAAAGTTATTGAGCCTGATACTGATCTCAAAGTAACTCTGTGTCTGTCTGTAAAGCTGACAATTTCACAAATATAAGGGACAAGAGGATCAGACACATCATCTTTGTTCCATGTAGGAAGTGAACTTATTTTAGATGTGCAAAATGTAAAAGATAATGGGCCAGATTCTCCTCCTCATTATACCAAAATAATTCCAGGGTAATTTATTGGTTATCTTGTTTTTATACTGGTGAAACTGAGATTGTCATAAATCACTGAACTGAACTTAATGGGATTATTCTTGATTTACACTTAAGTGAAATAGAAAGATGGTGAAATTAAGGCACACTTATATCACACCCTGCTTTACTGTGCACTACTTTCCCAATGTGCATAAAGCCTTTGATGTTAACAACAGCGGAATTACTTCTGATTTAAAATACAGTAAATGACAGAGCGGAGATACAGGGCTATTACAACAAGTAGAAATACTCCTGAATTACAAAAATGTAACCAAGAGGAGATTCAAGCCCTTAATCACCACAAACTTCTGATAAACCCATTCAAGTGTTTTGAGAAGCTGTGTTCCTCCCTAATGCTTTCCTTAGTGCCCTTTTTACCTGTTGGTTCCTTAGACTGTAAACAATGGGATTCAGCATGGCTGGGGCCACTGTGTAGAGGAGAGAGAGTAGTTTATCCAGGTCTGGCTGCCAGCTGGACTTAGGTCTTAAATACATAAACATAGCACTGCCATAGAACAAGAAAACAGATGTAAGATGGGAGGAACATGTGTTAACTGCCTTGTACCTCCCATACACCGATGGGATCCAAAGGATGGCAGCAATTATATGAATATAAGAAACCAAAATAAGGGTAAAGGGGATGACAATGATTAAAACACTCATTAGAATCACCTCCACCTCTTCATTCATGTATGATTCTGCACAAATGAGTTTCATAACTGGCAGCACATCACAGAAGAAGTGATTGATAACATTGGAGTTGCAGAAGGGCATGCTGAATATTAGAACTGTTTATCCCAGGGACATGGACATGCCAGTAATCCAGCACCCTGAGACCAACAGGATGCAGATCCTCTTGGTCATGATGGCTGTATAGTGAAAAGGGTTGCAGATCGCTACATAGCGGTCATAGGACATGACTGCCAAGATATAACATGCTGCAGTGCCCAAGAAAAGAAAGAAGTACATCTGAATGGAACAGCCAACAAAGGAGATGGTTGTCTTTTCCATAAGGAGGTTGGCCAGCATGTTGGGAATGGTGACTGTGGTATAGCAGATCTCTAGAAAGGCCAGGTTCCTCAGGAAAAAGTACATGGGAGTGCACAGGATGGGGTCACACAATGTGGCAAGGATAACTAGAATATTTCCAAACAGGATGAAGATGTAGATGGACAGGAAGATGAGAAAGAACAGGAGCTTCAGTTCTGTGCGATGTGAGATGACTAGAAGCATGAATTCCATTATCACAGAGTTATTCCACTGTGTCATTTCCTGTGGATACTTCACCTGTAGGGACATAAAGCAGACATGTCATCGTTAGGATATTTTCTGGGTATGACTGGTGGATGGACAGCAGTGAGGACATGAAACTGGTTTTATTGCTTTCTATCCTACTTCCTCATGGAGAAGATGTCACTTATCTTTTTATAGCAGTAGGATCTACAATCTGCAACCAGATTCAAGGCCCCATTGTGTTCTAACAGTACACCTATGTAACTTTAAAAGTATGGTTTGCCTTACTGATTCCAATGTAAAAATTTACAGGATTAAAACTAAGCTTACGTTTCAGGGGTTTTCTGAACTCACGACTCTGTGTGTGTGTGTGTGTGTGTGTGTGTGTGTGTAGACTTTCACATAATCACAAAAAGAAAATTCTTTGCAAGGATAAGGTATCTTTGTGCGTGTGATTCGTGTGTGTTTGTATATTTGATTATGATATATGGGTTTTCTGTATGTTTCTCTGTTTACATGTAAGAGGAAGTAGTTTGCAATAGCTGGTAGCAGATACATATTTGGATGTTGTTTAAGTATTGTTGTGTCATGTTATATGTTTCTTGGAAGTTGCGTATCTCAACAGCATGTTTTAAGGCCTAGAGTCAACTTGTTCCAGCATGTTATTTTCTGCATCAAATAAAAGAGACATTGGTTGAAATGTATGTATGTGTGTGTATGTGTGCATGCATGCATGTAAAATATGAGGTACTATATATCTTTGTCCTCCAGCTTGCTACTGATCTATTGGCTTTAACAAGTAATTTTCTCTGTATTTTTGTCAATCCATCATCATTCACCAATACTGAACTCATTGAAGTTGATACCCTGAAGAATTTATGGTATTTCATTTTGCCAGTGCATAGATTGAATAATAGACAGCAAATCTGGTTGAGTACTCAAAGGCCAAAAAGTATAAGAGCTAAATTTTCAAAGAACCAAATGATGCAAGGGACCTAATACAATCCTATCTTTACCTTTGAAGATCACATATTCAACAGGTTCATAAACAGTCAGGCAGTAACACAGAAGATAATGCTTGTTGAAGAAAGACAGAAAGATATATTGGTAGAAGATGATATATTGGTAGAACATTTTAAAATAATAGGCTGGGGTAGGTGGAGAGGGAAAGAGAGGGAGAGAGATATTTTTTTTCTCAGATTAAGTTGCCATTTGAAAGCCACCTGGACAGAATTTAAGCAATATCTCTTCCCAGGGTAACTAACCAGCTTTCATACTATTTATAGTAAAGACTCAATATTGGCGAGGCAGGGGGGGAGGGGGAATCAAGTCAGAAAGACAAACAAACAGATATTTCTCTGTATTAGCAAATCGTAATTGTCTCTCCAGCACCATAAATATATCTTTTTTTTCTCTTTTTCTCTCACTATTGCATATCCCTCCAGAAGCAATCAAAAGAAATATATGTATGGGTTGTTAGACAACAGGCAGGCAGACAGACAAACAGATAATCTCTTGATTACTCCTCTTTGTAGAAAATCAAAGATTTTTGCAAAATATTGTTTTTATGCGAGTGCGAGTTCAAGTGATCTACCCATCTTAAAAGAAAATTAAACTTACCTCTAGAGAGTGTAGTCATTTCTTGACAGGCTTTTAAAGGATTTGCAAGTTGATGCAGCTGTGGAACAACCTGGACAACTCTTATAAATAGAGAATTGTTTGTGCATCTAGGTAAATCCTAGAGGTTCTGGTTTGGATATTTTTTCCACACATGGTAAAATACGCTTGTGATAATTTACCAAGTATTTTTAGTTCCCCCTATTGTTGTCAAGTACCTGATTCCCAAGGCACATTAAACTCTTCAGAAGACCATAGGGAAAAAATGTGAAAAAATGTGTGTGTGAACTGTGTCTTTGTTGACTCACATATGGTAACATTCATTCCATAGACTTAAATTGGTGTCGCTCTATCAAGCTTGGGGGCATGACTGGTGTGTCACAGATAATGTCCCTGCCAGAAGAACCTCTGCCTCAGGACTCCCCAAGAAGAAGCCTTCTTCAGTCACCTCTCCTAATGGATCCTCTGAAGCCAGCCATGGGATGGCTTCACAAGGGGCAAGCCTTTCTGACTTTGAGAATCTAGCTACTCTCTCTCCCTAGCTTCCCCAGAAATCCATACAGCCCCCACGTTAGACAGCTCCTTTTTGGCCAGCTCCTAGGAACGGGAAATTTTCTTCTTCAAAGCAGGTCTCAGAGTGCCAATATCCCAAATAGTACAGCAGTATCTCAAATAGTACTCAGTTGGGCTGTACAAAGGTTTGGACCCTGATTTGAGTCAGCGGAGACTTGGTCCTATTCAGTAGCTGAATCTCTGAGTCCAAATCAAATCAGAGGACCCTTTAATGTCTCCAAATTGAATTGGAACCCTCTGAATCAATTCATAGAGATTTGGAAAGATTCGGAGATTCAGACATAGAGACATCTTTAAATGTTTTTTTCAACATACCTCTAGGTAGCAGGTGGCTCCTGAGTGCTGTGATGCTGGGCACATGGAGCATCCCACAGAAGCATGGGGGGCTCCCCAGCACAGTCAGCAGCAGACCCAGAAATGGACCAGAAGCACTGCCGGTCCACTTTCGGGTCTGCTGAGGAGTGCACAGGGAGGACCTCCTACTCCCCCCCAACTTGGCAGTTGATGCCTCCTGGGTCTCCCTGCAGCAATTGCCAAGCTGGGGGTGTGCAGGAGTGGGGGAGGGGGCACCCTGAGTGCTCCCCAGTGGACCCAGAAGTGGACTGGAAATATTTCCAGTCCACTTTCTGGTTTGGCACCAAGCACGTGGAGGTCCCCTCCACACTCCTGTGGGACACTCCATGCACCCCACCGTCGCAGTGTTCACAAGCCATGGTGGTACCTCAAGGTATGTAGAAAAAACGTTTAAAGCTGTATCTATGTCCGAATTACTGATTCTCTGAATCAGCAACAAATCTTCAGAGTCAGCCAAATTGAATCAGGGAGAGTGATCTGAATCAACGACTCGAATCAATCACTGTCCCTGATTTGGGCTGAATCCAAATCCAAATCCAAATCGAATATGGCCTGCTTCGTGCACCTCTAGTACTCAGCTCCAAATAAACAGTCATTATTATACCACTGTGGTGCTCTCTGTCCTTTTTCAAACTCTACTCTGTCTTCCCTGGGACTACTCTTTTCTGTCTACTCTGACATCACTGCAATGAGAAGGATCCCACGTGGGAGATGCCACCTCATTGCAAGTTGGGGAACTGCTCCTTTTTGTTAATCTCCTTTCCTTCTGCTTTTGTTGGGATAATTGGCTGCACTTGGGAGCCCCTAATTCTGTAGGTATCACTGAGTTAAACAAAGAAAGTACAGAGTGGGGTAATCTATTTAGCTTTAGTACACTTTATTTTTGTCCATTTCAAGGGGATGATGAGTGAATCACTGACCTATAAAACCAATGATGGGTGCCATGGATTCATGATAAAGAAACAGATGTTTCCCTCACAACAGGAATGATGGCCTAATGGAGCATGGACTTCTCAGCAGCAAGTAGGGCCCAATCATGACCAAAAGAGAAGCAAGAAGTGGATAATGTGTGGCAAGAGGATAAGATTTATGGGATCCTGAATAAGGACGTAGGTGTAATATGTCTTGTAACCTTACTAGAGATCTAAGCCCTAAGACACTGAGACAGCTAATTCTGAGGTCTTGGTAGGGCATTTCATATGAATTCTTTATTTCCTACATTTCAGCAAACTGGCAATGCTAAACCAGATTTGGAAAGAATGTTTACATCTATGGCTAAGTCCTATTTATGAGCAGAGAGAGGTAGTTAGCTGTGTTAGTCTGAAGTTAGGCAGAAGGCATGGTAGATGTACAGCTTCCAAACTGGCTAAAAAGATATATAGAGTATGAGCTTTTCTGAACTTGAGCTCACTTCATCAGAGGAAATGAGCTTGAATTCATGAAAGATTGCATTCTTTATCTATCTTGTTTAGTTAGTCTTAAGGTGCATATGTATCCTGCTTAAGTCATAATTCACATTAGGCAACTCAAAGGCATGTAACTGCAGCTGCTGGCACTTACAAAGAATGTGGGATTCTGTTTCCCCTGCAGTACAATAAGAATTGCCCTGTGTATGTACCAGTTGGAAGTAAACCAGAGGAGGGCCAATTTGCCTGAAATGGAAGTTCAAAGACTCTGTGGCACTCTATGTGTCTCCATCCCTAAAAGTGTGTATGCACCCAAAGACAACTGGTCTGTAAAGAGGTCTATTTTGTTAAATGTGATTTTCCTTTTTTTTGTTTCAAATGAGATTAAAAAAACAAAAAAAGATTTTCAGTGACAGAAGCTAAAGCCTTAGCTTCATAAGATAGGATGACCAGTTTGGTACCTGAAATGTTTATATATTTTCTATGTGAGAAGCAGGGGAAATAAACAGGATGAATTGGAGGACCTAGTACAACTGAGGAATTGCAATGCAAGTGGGATTACAGAGATATGGTGGGGCAGCTCTTTTAACTTCAGGATTGACACAGATGAATATAACTTATTCAGATATTCAGGATGGAAAGGCAGGGGGAAGAAAGGAGGAGTTATTGTCTTATATATAAAGGAGGTGGTCCCATGTTCTGAAGGGCAGTACAACGTGGAAGGTAGACCTTTGGCTCCAGCAGAAGTTACACTTAAGATATGATAAGTTAATTATGTCTTAAATATTTACATGGCCACACATTCAATCTATTAATCAATTAGTGATGAAACGTGGAATAAATCACAAGGCTATTACACAC
>JAVSML010024017.1:59984-92893 GCA_038503035.1 Crocodylus rhombifer | reverse complement strand
CCCCCTGGCCCTGCCGGTGCCCCTCAGTCCCAACCCACAGCCCCCCACACCTAGGCCCCAGCCTCTCAATGTGTGGGGCAGGGAGGGGGGAAGTGCAACCACAGGAGACAAGGGGCTGCAGCCTGGCCAGACTGGCATGGGCAGGAGCCACCTCCATGGCCCAGCTCGGGAGGGCAAAGCAGGGCAGCAAGACTCATTGCGGCCACTGCCAGAACCCCCACACCAGCCACCCCACCAGGTAGGGTGAGCACTGTCCTAAATGGGCAGGACTGGCCCAGAATGGGAACCTCAAGTCCCAGTCCCGGGCTGTGTGACTCCGCGACATTTGTCCTGGATTAGAGCGTGGTGCAGGGAGCCGTGGGAAACGGCAGGTTTTCCCTTGCAGGCTGGCAGCTTTCCAGGCTGGCTGGTGCGGGGGTCCTGGTGGCAGTGGCATCAACGAGTCTTGCTATCCCCCTCTGGCCTCCCACTGGGCCACCAAGGCAGCTCCTGCTCATGTGGGTCTCGCCAGGCTGCTGCCCCATACATGCTGTGGGCTCACAAATCGGGGAGGGCATGTGCCCCCATGGGTCCCCAATGTGTTATCCATGCCCCCCTCTCCGCCCCATAGACTTACCTGTGGGGAGTTGCAGAAGCTGCTCCTCACACTGCCTGATGGCCCCGTGCACGTGTGCACACTCACATGCACGTGGTGCCCCTGCCTCATTGCCCTCCTCCCACTACCCCAGCCCTAAGCAGCCCTTTGCAGGCTTGGACTCTGCCAGCCTGCAAGGGGAAATCCACAGCTCTATATTTTTCTCCTTTAAAAGGTAAAAATCCAGATTTTTCCTCGTGTTTCTGTAGCAAATGGCAAACCTGTTTATTAGTAGGCACTGCACTAACTTATGATGAAGCACAAGCAGCATCTATTTTTTTTTTTTTAAATGTATGCACAATACGATCCATTTTTTAAGCTTGTTTGTGACCCTTTTATATATCCTTGAGACCCACTTCTGGGCCACAACCCACGGGTTGAGAAACACTGCCTTACAGGACCGTTTGAGCTCTTGGTATCGTGGCACTAGGCTCTGTTAGACATGGAGGTGAGTGGGAGGAGCAGGAGCGACTGAAGAGGAAAGAAGGATGCTGGAGGAACAGAGCTCTGGTAGCAAAAGCACCAGGAGCTGGGAGCCCTGGTGCTGTTCCAGCGGTACCCTTGCTGGCGGGGATACTAGTCACAGCCCGCCAGCTTCTGAGGTATCTGGCTATATGCAGTATCCAAATCAGCTCAGGTGTTTCAATACCATGCCGCACTTTGAGCACAGACCTACATCCTTCCCAGGACCAGCAATGCAACTTGAGTCACTTGTTTTGTTGCCGTCACCCTTCCCCTATGCACGTCTCCATTTACGCTGTACACTCTCCCTCCCTCTGCCTTTGTCCAGTGCTTGTACGACGGGGCTCGAAATCTAGACTACAGGCCCCTGCAGGGTGACACGAACCGTAATGTAAGGGTGAAACCTAGTTCTATTTTAGTAGCAAATCAGCAAGTCAAAACGGCAGGGGTCCCTCTAACACGCGTGAGCACCCAAAGGGATGTTGCTAGAGTCACCGAGATCAACCCCAAACAAAAGGTCGACTAACGTGTGATACGCCCGTGTGTGACAGCAGGGTAATGACACCCGCCCTGCAAGTCCCAATGAGGAGAAGCAGCAAATGAGTTTTATTTGGCAGCCATAACTGTCAACACGCTGCTTGGGTCGCATTGATTATCATCTCGGGAGAAAATGGAGACAGAGAGTGTATTGACCTTTACGGAGGGAGCCGGAAGTATCAGCAAGCTTTTCCCTGCAGCTGTGGGGCTCGCTGACGAGAGCAGCAGCTTGCTCCACTGCATGAGGATAAAAGGAAGCAATAACTCTAGCCCTCTCTCCCAGGCCTCTCAGCATGTGTGTTAGCTCTCTGGTTAGCTCTCTTCTCCAGGACTTCAACACATGAGCTAACAATGCTGTCCCCCAAGACCTGGTCCTCTGGGGCTTTAGCTGTGTTGCTTTTTGACCTTGAAGATAAGGTTGAGTGCAATAGTCAAGAAGCTAAACAGCACTTGGGCATCAGCCTCTTATCCTGCCAAATCCAGATGGCACTGGGTACGACTGAGCGGTAGATCACGTAGGACTATTTGAGTGTCACCAGCAGCTAGGATGGAGCGAGCCAAGGCTGCAGCCACTCACCCATGAAATGTAAATTTAATGTAATTATTTGCAATGTAAAGTGCTTTGCACTTTGAGAAATATGCTATTATGTGTGTCTTTTATTAAAGGAGGAAAAAAAATTAAAGGTATCCAGGCTTTCAGAAAGAGTCTCTCATCCACGTGCGCTTTTTGCTGCATCCAGAATCGTGGAGTTTAGATTGAAATTTACCAGCCGTACAATACGTGGACACCACTGCCATAACCACTACATCATCTCTCATTTAGCTAATGTCCTTCATCGCATGCTCTCTCTTGCAAAAACCACACGGAGAATAGAAAATGACCTGACAGATTTAAAACAGACTGGCCAAAAAAAGATTCCTATCAGCACAGTTGCAAACATACCTAGTCCCCAGTCATATCACCAGTGTATTTATAAATATGAAGGCTATCGGGTTTGTTCTCATTTAGGTACATGTATTCTCAGGGGTCCCCTGCATACAACAATACCAGTAACTGTGCACGCCTTTACGGTCAAACCAATCAGTGCGAATGGACACACACACAAGCACACATACACACGAATTATGGTGCCACAACGGGGGGGGGGGAACTACTGTATTTTTCCTTGTTTAAAAATTAGAATAAGTTTCTGTTAAAAAGTATGTTCTTGCAAGCATGCGTGCATTACCAAAATCCACTCCAGTGCAACAATGTATCAATGGATCGCAATAAAACCATCAGCTTTTAGCTTTGTGAGAAATATTCTCTGTCTATATAGAAAAAAAAGCATTACAACAATTTTGCTGTCATCTAACATTTTTTGCACTCCTCTTTATTCCAAATTCATTTTTCTCCTACTTTAAGATCAGCATAGGTCAGGAACTATGGTGGGTGAGAAAATATGGACAAAACAAAAGAAATTGTGTTTCCCTGCCATTTTCTAAGCACGCATTGAAGAGACAAGGAGAAACGGTTTCTGGATAAATATTAACATTATTATATAAATCAACAAACAAAGCCTAAAGGAAATGCTACTAGCGCTTTGCCCTTCTCATGTTTCACTTATCCTTTGCACTCACTAGCAAATAAATTGCATCTGTAAGTTTTTAAAGATTAGCCAGCCCGCTTCCCCGTTTTTCAGCTATAAACATCTTTAAATGCTCCTGCTTCCTCATTGCGAATCTGCCAAAAGCAAGAATAAAAAGAAGATAATCAGAAGCATCTTTGTTTATTGTGTATGGGCGATTCTCTCTCCAACTCGCTCGGTTTAGAAGAACTTTGCCTTCAAACCACCAGCTTTGCAAACTTACCCTGGGCTTGATCATCAAAACTTGCATGTTAAATAGTTTGCAACTGGACCTCAGTCATCTTTCTAGTGATGACGTTTGAGCCAGGAGAGGATCCAGCTCATTTGCTCCTGGTAGTGCAGAGCCCGTTCCAGTAACTGGAAAGTAAAGTACCAAAAGTGTTTTGCTATGAAAGGAGCTAGCTGTCACGCTAGATCTATTAAATAAGGCAGCACCATTTTGATTCAAGTGTTTTTTGGGGTCAAACTCATATTTAGTGTCTGATTCTCATGTATACTAAAGCCAGCTTATTTTCTGAAAACATCAGGGAGGACTCAAAAGGAGCATTAATTACAGTCACATCCTTTATGCAAATAAAAAATAATAATCAGGCTCTTAAGGGATTTTTTTTCTCCATTAAGAAAAAACATCATTAACATATGTTTGCTGTTTTGTCAAACCAAAGTAGAGACAAAGCTTTTTGGTTTTACCACAGGATAAATGACACAATGTCAGCCATTGGCAGGCTTGCTATTGTGCTGACCTTGCGGTGAATACTGCAAGTACCTTATCTCCAACGAGGATTTTACATCGAGCTAACTGTCACACATTACAGGCAGAACTCTTGTGGTAGAGGCGGTATCTCTTATTAGACCAACTAGATAGTTGCAAACGAATGTCTTTATTTGCAAGCTTGCAGGCTCATGTGCCCTTTCTCAGGCAAAGGAAATTTCTCCCAGGTAGAAATGAAACTTCATATTGCACAGGAGAACTGGAAGATGGTATAAGTTCTCCTGGGTGGAAAAGTTCATTTTATACAAATTAGGCAATAGAGGGGTTAAAGACTGTCCAAAACGGAACTGGTAGATCAGCAAGATGCACAGCGACAGTCCATGACTTGGCACAGGATTCATACATTGTACAGATGTTCTCTGCAAATTAGGCATAAAATCAACTTTTCCACCCGGGAGAACTGATACCATCCTCCAATTCCTGTGTGCAATATGAAGTTTCATTTCTACCTGGGAGACATTTTACAATCTTTGCATCCTCCTTTGCCTGAGGAAGGAGGCCCAAAAGCTTGCAAAAAAAGACATTTTTTTTGCAACTATCTAGTTGGTCTAATAAAAAATATTGCCTCTACCAATAGAGTTCTGCCTGTTTTTGCCTTTAGACCAACAGCCACAACCTATATCCCTATCACATATTAGTTATCTTATCTCAGTAAAGGCATGTGTAAGACTGGTTTACTGACACAAAGACATGACCTGCTTGTTTGCCACCTGATCTGCTAACGCAGACCGTGACTTGTTTTCACTGGGATTTTGCTTCATTAGTCAGTCAGTGCGAGGTTGCTAACTTTAACTCAGGACATTTTTGGTTTTTTGGTATTGCTGAAGACACATTTTGTTCCAGAAAACAAGAATGACTCATATAGTCTGGCTGGTCTTAAACTGAAGGCAAGATTAGGTAAATGGCAAGCCAAGATCACGAACATCATCAGAAACTTGGCAAGAAATGCCCGTATGGTAAACCCCAGTCTTTCATCAGAAATCAGTCATGTAAAACAGCTCAGCAGAAAACCTTGCATCCTGTTGTGACAGGAGCTCCTGTTTATTTCAGACCGACACCATATCCCATCAGCAACCATGGCAGGTGGCCGTAAGGAGCATTCATCAAGAAGCAACCCCGAAACAAAACCTCCAAGCTACATCATTCACCAAGATAAGCTCAAAGCATTACATACCCAAATAGCCATGTTGACACAGTAAGTTGAAGACAGATGATGGTGAATACGATTTTCATCATTCAGCGAGATAATTTGAGCCGGAGATAAACACACTCAAGGCTACAAGGTGTGGGGGACTGGACTTACCTGGAGCCTTATTCAGTTCAAGAGTTTCGTCTGCCCACACTAAGGAACGATCTAGTGCAGTAGTTGGCTGAAATTTATCTTTAGTGGATATAGTAAAACCTACCTTTAATCACTTTGCTAAACTGTACTTTTTTTTCATTATTGACTGACATGAGAAATAGGTGCTCAGTTTAATCATGCTGAGCCACACAGGTAGATCCGTCATTAATCTAATCAATGCAATGGATTACTGGTAACAAACTCATCCAATTTGAAGCATGAGTTTCCCATCACAGCCCCTCTTTAACTAAACCATACGAATGTCTCTTGCAGTCACTTAGCAGTCTCAAACTGTTTTGAGAAAAATAATGGGCCATCTATATCCATTAATGTACTCTATCTATTGTTGCACATAGTAGGGAATAATTATGGAAGGCCTGATTCTTCTCTCATTCACACCAACACAACTCAAAGGTAACTACACCAATGTGCTGTAAAACCAAACTAAGTGACAGGGGAATCCCTCCTAAAAGGTCTGATCCTGCTACACCCCTGAAGCCAATGGTAAGACGCCCACTGACTTCCAGGGGCACCAAACCAGATCTTGCGATGGTCTAGAGAACATCTCTACAACATACGAATCCTGTGCCAAGCAATGGACTGGCTGTGTGCATCTTTGCCAATCAGACAGCTCTATTTTGGACAGTCTTTAACCCCTCTGTTGTTTTTCCTTCCCCATATTGTGCTAGACCTCCAAAGGATATTAGCACAGCCCCAAGAGAGGGTTGTAAATGCACAGCTTATGGTCATGCTTGAACAGATAACTCCTACCAAGGGAAGCTGTTACTTTAGCAAATGGTCTCTTCAGCCATAGGCTCATTGGGCAGGCCTGTGATCCTCTAACGAGGGCTGACCAGAGTGAGGTGACAGGGCTGGTAGGTTAAAAAAAAAAAAAAAAGGCAAGAGCTGAGAGGTTTTGTTTCTTTGGACATTTTCCTCGTGTCAAACTTAGTGGCGGCAGCTTGTCCCAGGAGACCAATGAGGCTGGGGAAACTACCTTTCTGACCAGAGACAACCCCGTTCTCCAGATGCTGGAGGGAAGGTTGAGCTAGAGTAAGGGACATTGTTAGTGCGTCTATATGGTGATCTGCGTTGCTGTGTAGACACCCAAGCCAGCTCTGGAAATAGGGTCAATGGCTAGATTCATCGACAGCAGATGGGCGAGTGGCCCGAAACCAGCTATTACGTCCCGCTCAGGGAAGGACGCTCCAACACGTGCTTGGGCCCCTTTAAGCCGAAGGAGGCACCGAAATGAATCAGCATCTACCCTAAAGCCTGAGTGAAACGCCCAGTCCCACTGAAATGAAGGGTGAGGCTTCTAGGGTGGCAGACACGAACCCCCAGAAGAAACATCATCACTAGCTACCAAAGGCCGTCAGACCCATGGGTCAGCCCTTTGTATTAGCAGTTCTTGTGGAGCCCTCAGCAACATCTGAGCATGTGGGAAGGACTTGGATTCAGGCTGCAAGCATGTTAAGTGCCTTGCACTTCACCCATGGAGAAGAACTACTTCGCCAGCGAGCAATGGATAATTTCATAGATTGAGTTTCCCCCATTCAATGTATCGTAGAAACTTAGGATTGGAAGGGACCTCAGGAGGACATCTAACTCCAGCCCCCTGCTCAAAGCAGGACCATCCCCAACTGGATCATCCCAGCCAAGGCTTTGTCTAGCCAGGTCTTAAAAACCTCCAAGGATGGAGAGTCCACAGCCTCTCTAGGTAACCTCTTCCAGTGCTTTACTACCCTCCTCATGAGAAAGTTTTTCCTAATATCTAACTTAAACTTTGCTTGCTGCAACTTGAGACCATTTCCCCTTGTTCTGCCATCTGTCACCACCGAGGACAGTCCAGCTCCATCCTTTTTGTAACCCTGCTTCAGATAGTTGAAGGCTACTGTTAAATCCCCTCAGCCTTCCCTTCTGCAGACTAAATAAGCCCAGCTCCCACAGCTTCTCCTCATCAGCCATGTGCCTCATCCCCCAAACCATTTCTGTTGCCCTCAACTGGACTCTCTCCAATTTGTCCACATCCTTTCTGCAGTGGGGGGCCCAAAACTGGACACAGGACTCCAGATGCGGCCTCACCAGTACAGAATAGAGGGGAATAATCACTTCCCTCGATCTGCCGGCAATGCTCCCACTACTGCCATGTTATAAGCAGCATAAAAGAGGGCCTGCTGTGCGCCGGGGGAGCACATGATCACGTCCCACTGCAAGGGCAGGATCACATTCACATTGCATTAGGGTAGCTCCTTTATTGCTAAATACAATGTATGACATGAAGGATTTCATTAAAATGGCAAACAGAGAGGGAAAAATTCATTACCTGACTGAACTTTGTCACTTTTGTCAACAGCTCTGGTTTGCAAACGGTTTTCAGTCTGTAAGTTTAAAAAAGAAAACACCTAGAAAAGGCTTGAGCTGCAGGTTATTTCCCCTGCACTTGGTTCACCAACACATTCCCTTGGAAAGAGAGGAAGGTGCAGCGCTGAAGATCGGCAAAGAGGAAGGCATTCAAGGTAGAAAAGAAGAGTTCTGACTTCAGGGAAAATGAGAAGAAAGCTCTTTGCCCCAGGCATTAGTTACAAAGAGCAACTTCCCTCATAGCCTAGGTCCCCAGGACCTTATGTAGCCTGCTCCACACAATAAGGCTTAAATCATGCAAACTCTCATTGATGCACCCTGCGGTTTGCATTTGTAAAGAATGCAAAGATTTGGTCAACTAGGTTTAGAAGCCATTTCGCATCCTCTGCCTGGGATTTTGCTAGAGAAGAGGAACTCCATTTTCCCAACTGACAGGCACAGAAATAGAGCGCCTAATATGCCAGATTCCACACAGAGCACAGGTGTAGATGAGGGGTGGGACAGTGAAGCCCATTCACAAAACAGAGCCTCGTGCAAGCTGGCACCGTTGCTGCGTGTTACTCCCCTTTGCAGTTCATTCACAGCGCGAAACGAGGTAAAAGGTGAGCTGTTCTCAGCAAATCCATCTACTGATTTTCTGTTCAGCTGCTGTACAGGCTGTATGGAACATTTTGGGTTCTGAAAAACATTTCTAAGTGCTAAGAGGTTATTTATAGGGTGTGTAACCATCACTTGAGGGAAAGCATAGTAAAGAGAGAGTTCAAAGGGAGTATGTGAAAAGAAAAAAAAAAAAAGACTGTGTTGTCGCCACAGCTTCCTGTTTTCTCACACTTGACAACATTTTTAAAACAAGCTGGAGGAAACACAAGAAGAGCTGCTGAAAACAATTGGTGATCAGGTCACCAGGTTTGACTGCCGCGGCGGTCCTGTCTGGTTAGAACAGCAGGTTTATTCCCACGAATTACTCATAGTACAGGAGAGCATCAACGCTCAAAACTAGAAGCAGGATCCTATTCTGATGGGTCTTGTGCAGTACATAGCTAGAGACAGTCAGAGAAGTGTACGGGCTAACAGACAAGACAACGAATGTGAAAGGAAGGAGGCACGGATGTGAACTGCCGAGTCTGAGGCTACAGAACAGTTTTGCTGCCAGGAACAGAACCTGGATCTCTCTTTTGCTCGGCCGTGCTGCCCCTTTAATAAGGTCTTGGCTAAATCAAGTGACTCTTTAACAGAGTACAGGGTGCAGCCAAGACCCTTGGGAGACTAGGGCTAGTGCAGAGCATCCCTAGGCTCTGGCTGGCCCTCTGTCCTTCAGTCCTTAATGGCAGTTCTGCTAAGTGCCTGCAAACACTGGTCAGTTCAGCACAAGATTACTGCTTCACATCTTGGTCTTGCAGGTTGCCAGTTTCGGCTCCTGATCCGTTCTCCAGGTGCTGAGCAGCTGGCAGAATCACTCTATTGATCTTACAGGCCAGGGCTAGGTATAGACAGTCAAAAACCCCAAGGCTGAATCAATTCTATCTTTACTGGTTAATCTAAGCCGCGTAGATTGAACCAATAAGCAAGTGAACAGACATTCACTGTTGATTCTGGAAATGCAGCCACAAGCCTACATTGGCTCAGGCCAGAATTCGAAGGGTGCTAGAGCATGGCTCCCTGATCAGCTGGGGCAGACAGCTTGGGTCTACCAACCCAGCCTGTGAAAGGGGATTGCAGGGGAGGTGCAAAGCGTCCTGGGATGATTGTAAGTTAACTTGAATCTGGGAGGGATCCAGGACAGGAGTTCAAGAAAGTGATTTAACTTAAATCAGTAAAGTCTGATACGACATCCATCCAGGTTTGCCTTAAACTGGTATAAGTGATTGGAAACCAGTTCAAATCTGTAATGCAACAGAAGTTCAGTGCATCTAAACCACTTTCAAAATGGCCAAAACAAGTTTGTGTGTAATTTCTGTCCCAAGCCCAGGTGACTGCATGGGGCACCACCAGGCCAAGCAAAATGCACGGTTAGAAGGGAGTGCCGATTCCAGCATGACAGCGATTCGACTTCAGACAGGGGGATTCTTTATCCCAGGACTGTGGGGACCTGAAGAGCTTAGTGCAGTGTTACACCATTCAGAAGACCTTGCCCTTCGCAATCTGTTTCCAGAGTTTTAAAGACATGGAGCCTGAGTCACTGCCCCAGATCAGTTCAGGCTTCCCCAGCATTCACCTACTTAGTTTGCGGTCACTAGGACCACATGCACCACACTTCCCTGGGGCTCAGGGGGCTGCTGTCAGTGGTGGCAGATGACGGAACAAGGAGCAATGGGCTCAAGTAGCAGCAAGGGACGTTTATGTTGGAAATTAGGAAAAACTCCCACAAGGAGGGTGGTGAAGCACTGGAACAAGTTACCCAGAGAGATGGTGGACTCTCCATCCTTAGAAGTTTTTAAGACCTGGCTTGACAAAGCCCTGGTTGGGATGATGTAGTTGGGGCTGGTCCTGCTCTGACCAAGGGATTGGACTTGATGTGACCTGCTGAGGTCCCTTCCAACCCTCATTTTCTGTGAATCTATTATCCGCACATCCCCTGCATTACACTTTCACAGGAAGTTTTGCCAGGAGAACTAAGGATGTGGAGGGAAGCATTAGAGACTGCTCTCCTGTGCCGTGGTGGGAACCCTGGGTCTCCATGAAGGGAACAGAGATGCCACACTCCCTCCTCAGAGCCAGGGCTAAAAACCAGGATACAGACCCCCACATGGGCTCTGGCTGCTCAAACAACTTGCAGAACATGCTGGTGAAGACGAAGTGTGGGGAGCATGGAAGTGCCTTAGACTGATTGTTCCCATCTGGTCTTTTGTTCCTCCATCTTTATTTCCTTAAAAATGAAAGCAATTCAGATATAAGCTAGAATATTAAATGCCTGGGGGAAAAAAAACCCCAAATCCAAGAATTAATGAAGCATCAAGGATGTAAGATAATGCACCCCCAACAGAACATTTTAACTGTTGAGACTGGCCCAGTGCCGGTACCTTGGCTCCACTGTGCAGAAAGATGCTTTTAATGAATCTTAATGTAATTCTTTGCTACTAAGATATGCTGGAGCTTGATCAGGGTGTATAACATGGCTGAGTTTTGTATGCTTTATCTTAGCCCCTTTACTGATATTAGGCTGAGGGCAGCAATAGGTTTGGCAGTAGAGGAGGAGGATTTGCAATTAATTTCACTAAGCAGGACAACTTAGAGAGGAGTGCTGTTGTATGAAAACAATATGCTACAAAGGGGGTTTTATTAAAAAAAAAAATCAACATCCTGCAGAAAAGCCATCAGTTCAGCTGGCTGCCTCCGTTATGTTTCATGAAAGTCACCCAGTGTATCGGATATTCATTCATTTTGGGCTAACTATCTTTTCCATTTCTGAACAGCTTCAATTTTCTTGATGTCTCCGGGAATAGTTTATGAGAAAATAGAGCCTTGAGGGTGGACAGATGGAGAAATATCTCCCTTCTCACAAAATTGATCACTACAATCTTTCATCTGCTCAGCAAAGTCTTAGGCTGCTGCATTCAAAGATGCTGCAACTCTACCTGGGAAATATTCCTGTCATATCTGAATTTTGTGTAAATGATGCTGCCAATTGCTCGTTTCCATTAGCCGATTGTCACAGTGTGAGGGTCAGGTATAAAAATGAAATTAAGACTTTCAAAGGGGTGGGAAGGGAAGCACTGCCTCTAGCATCACACGCCAGCCATCAGATACACGACAAAGAGCTAAGCCATTGTAGGTCTAATCCCTGCTCCACTCCTGATCTGCAGTGCTTGTCCACACACCATTCAAACTATGCCCTATCCCTTAGAGCGAATACAATCCTTCTCCTGGTGTAAAGGAGCATTACAGAAGGAAGGAGATAAGCTATGCAACTGTAACACCTGTACACAGATATAGCTGGAACCACACTAGGGGTTGCCCTGCAGAGATACCGTATTTCACAGTGTATAAGTTGAGGTTTGGAGTCAAAATATTTACCTTTAAAATTTCCACCTCGACTTACACACCACATCAGTACTTTTGCCCCCCACCCCAGCACCACTCCTGCCCAGTCCTGGCCCCAGCCTTCGTCACCTACTGACATCGTCCCCATTGCTGGAGGCCATGGGGCCTGGGCCCAACTTGAGTGCAGCCTGTGGGCCTTGCCATTACTAAGGAGATGCTGCTCAGCTGGGCTCTGAGCCCGGCCCTGCCCCCTGCAAGCAGTGCTGCCTGGGCCATGCCAGCCGAGAGCGGAGCCCAGCCCCGTCCCCTGCGAGCAGCGCTGCGGCACATGCCCACCCCCAGGTGCCCAGCCCGCAGCGAGGGAGCAGGGGCCGGTATAAGTTGCCTCCATATTTTTGATCAAAAAAGTTAAGTCGATATATACACCAGATCTAGGAAAATCCTAACTTTTCGCATCAGAAAAAAGGGGTCAACTTATACACCACATTGACCTGAAATACAGTAGTTAGAATAAATCACACCCTTAATCTAAGGGGCCATACTGGTACTTACTGAGGTCATACGTATCGGTACATCTTACTGGGAGCAGAGCAGGCCTGCCTCTTTGTATGGGCCATTTACAAATAGGAAATAATGGTCCTCTCCCTGGAAATCTTGTGACACAAAAAGCAAAGTCTTAATGAAACAGTTCTCACACCCACCAAGAACAGCCCTGACATGCAGAGATGGTGCCTCCATGCCAGAAAGGTACAATGATACACTACACTTGTGTAAGTAGAAATGCAATTTACTCCAACGTTAATACCCCTTTTGCTCTGTTATCTTTGATGTAAAGGGGCCATATAATAAGTGAAAATCTGGCTCTGTGAGTGTGTGTGAGCTGGGCCAAGCTCTGACTCAGGCACGCAGAGCTAGCCTTGGAGGTCTGAATAGGGGAGATAGGCTCCTCCTGACCCCAAGCCAGAGCTGGCTGCAGGTGCTACAGGAAGCTGTAGCAGTGCCCACGGCCCCACGTTTCCGTTTCCCTGTGCATGCTGGGAAACCGAGTCATTTCCCAAGCCTGCAAGTCCACCTCTGCGCAGCACCAGGGATGGACTATGGCAGACTGGCTGCACCGCTCGCAAGAAGCAGAGTCCCCTGGCATCCCCCAAACAGGTCTGCTGTCCCAAGTGCCCGGTGACGATGCCAACATGTTACAGTGCTTCATAATTTGCTCTGTATTCTGTCCCTCTTGCATCTCTCACTCTGTGCCAGCACTATATTTGGCGCAGGAAGGTCATGTTCAGTTCATGCCTGCTACCTCCGCCTCCACACATGCAAGACTAGCGTATGTGGTTTCTGCTATTTAAAGAACCACAAAGGTCCTGCTGAATTTGCTCCACCTTGGCTCAGCCAAGGCTCCTGTGCTCACAGGAGCTTCGTCAATAAGAGACAGGCATCAGGATGGTATAGGCTGAATTGCTGCATCCCTTGGGCTTAAGTCTCGCATCACATCCGGCTACCACTGATCCTCCAGCCCACACATGGCCAGCTTATCCAGATACAACTGGGGACTGCCTTTGACAAGAGTCAAACCCATGCCTGTGGGGAGGCAGTTAGACACCCTGCCTGCTTTGCCAGAACCCCCTCGGGTCTACATCAGCAGAAGGGAAGACAAACTCGGGGGACGCTCATCTTACTGATATCTATGTAGACGATTGGTTTTGTAGGTGATGTCAGAGACTTCAGGCATAAGAGCAACGGCTCCTGCCAGCAAAATCCCCAGCCCAGCTACCCCACCACCACCGTTGTGTGCAGTCACGGCCATGCCCTTTCTCTCCCTTGGCTTGAGTTGCTCCTGTGACTCTCAATTAACATTTACGATTTCACCGCTGAACAGGCTGATTTATTTCACTTCCCATGCAGTAATTTATGGAAATAGATTCTTAAACAAAATGCATGCGACTAAAAGATGGTCTGATCCCTGGCATTTTACAGAGAAAGCGAGCATTTGTACCCGCTACCACACTGTCCTATGACCGGGCCCCTATCAAGGACTTAAAAAAAAAAAAAAAAATCATCTATTAGCCAAGCTCATTTCATTAAATCTCATTAAAAAAATTGCACTCTTTTAAAGGAATCTCAGATTGGGCCTGAAATGAATGCAACACTTATGAGAATAGCACTAATTTTACAGTAATTTGCTTTCAAGCCCCTTTATTCCTGCAATTCAAGGGGTCTTACATAAGTGTAAATGTAATTTACACCAGCTTTAAGACCCCTTTTGTACTATTAAAGTGATGTAAAGAGGCCATAGAATAAATGAAAATCTGTGTGTGCGCGCGCGCATGTGTGTGCGCGCACATGTGGTGGTGGTGGGGGTAACATAATAGAAATTCTTATGATATTTAACCTTTTTAACAGGACCAAAGGTTGTTTTTCCTAAATGGTAACTTCAGTTTGCTTCTTAGGTCCTGTCAACTACACAAGATGCTTCACCATAACTAAACTGTTTTCCAAACCAATTAGTCAAACCAGTGCAAAATACTGCTTACAGATTCAATTTGGTCCAAAAGTGGCTTATTCCGAGTTAATTTAATCATTTTATTTTACTGTATTATGGTGAATAAATTAAACTGAAATAAGAACGTCTACCGACAACCTTGTATCAACGTAAGTCATGCAACACAAAAGCAACCCTTTAATAAAACCAGTGCAAGTTTGTGCGCAGACGAGGCCATATACTCAACAGATTTGTAATTTTTGGGTGGCCAAAGAAATATCTGATGATTTTCTGTTGTTATTGCTCTTTATTGCCATTAGCAAATTTAATATAGTGAAAAGATAGGGACATTAGTTTCTATTCCTCCTTGTCAACTGCCAGGAGACTTGTTTGCTAAGCGCCAATCAGTCCCAAGTTAGCAAACATACAAAATAAATACAACGCTTTCGTCTCAGGTGTTGCTAACTGACCTAACTGGGAGATGTGGGGTTGCCCCTGGGTAAATGAGCATTGGTGCCGAGCCTTTTTTGGTCCAGGTGATGTGCGAGGGGGAAGGTTCTCAGATCTTATATGGAATTTGAAGGCTTGGCCGGTATAAAAAAAATTCCAAATCAAATGCCCACATTTTACAAGTAAATCATGACAGTAAATGACGCCCCCCCCCCCCCAAAATATTTGCAGATCTGCTTTGCAGAATCGGGTCGCACTCGATAGTTTGGAAGGACTGAAGCACTGAGCCCCACACCTGTTGTGCTTAAAAATACTAAATAAATTCTTTGTCCAAAAGTGTTCATAGAAAATGACCAGATACAAATCACGGAAGTAATTTGCACACACAGCTAACACGACGGAGCAAGCAATTGTCCAAATGACACAGCCAGCTCAGACGTCTGTCATTATCTTTGGAGTAAAAGCTATTTGCATTTGTTTGTCTGTTCACAGAAATGATGGCATTGCTACACTGTACTCCACTTGCTTGTCAAACAGAGAGAGCGCTTTACCCAAATGAACAGAAATGCCGCGTTAAGGCCCCTGTTAAGACTATGACAGATTGCCAGGAGCCACAATGAAGTGATTGAGGACCTGTACTAATCACATCCATTGATATAAATTACTATGTCAGCTGTGCCATGCAGCAGTCTGCAGGTTTACACCTCATTAAGCTTCCATGTGCTAAATGAATCAACAGGGTTCAGTGGTACCAGTTTTAATTAATTGTTCTAGTAACAGGGCAAAACTAACGGAAAAAGAGAATCAGAACTTCCAGTGAACCCGTGCCATTTACAGAAACCGAAACCCCTAGGCCCATTTCAAGTTACACATGAAGAACACCCACATTTTAATCTTACCCAGCGATCAACTGCCGGGAGGGTGGCTTTGAACGAGGGCTGGGTGGAAAGAGCGGAAAGTGATTTGGAAAAATTTTGTAGCGGATTCACTGCTTGGTTTCACATGACTCTCAAAGGCTCAAAACGTCACCATTCGTGGGTCAACCTTATCCTTTTCAGAGCAGCCGGTGAACTCCGCTTCTATGCAGCTCAGTAATCTGTGGAGTCTGCAATTTCACAAATTGGATCGTTTATGCAGAAATATGACAGGAACCCTATCTGGCAATTTTGCTTTGTGGAGAGCAGACGGGATGAGGCGGACAAGAGGAAGCCTGCAGCCTGTGTCAGCACGCGCTCCGGCCCCAGCTCCAGGGTGCCGGGAGGATTAATTGGTATCAGAGCCTACACCTGCCCAAGTTCCCTTCACCACAGGGCTGCTACGTCAAGCAGAGTACCTGCAGCCTCAGTGGGGATTGCAATAAATCTCTCGGCTGAGGAGGAACAGGCACTGGCTCTAGCAGTCGCTAAGCTGGATCTGATGGGGTTGCTCTCATCCTACGTAATGAAGCACTGGAGAGCCCCATGGTCCTTAACGACCCTGAAGTCTACTGGAAATACAAGTCCATCTAGCCCCTAGGAAGCCAGATGGATGCAAGTGGCAAGGAGCAGCTTCATCTGCCCTTCATCCTGCCATCATTTTGTCCACATCTTTGGGGACGTGGTAAACTCTTGAGGGGAGCCTGAAATCCTGGGCTTTGAAGACTGTGGGAAACCACTGTAAGGTTGCAAGGTATAGCAATTACTGCTGCTGCGAGCTGGCAGATTACCCAGTCCAGCAGATTTATCCTAGGCATTAAGTGTTAAACTCCTCTCAACTTTGGGCTCGCTGAGAGGAGAATCTGAAGGGTGGGAGACAGTCTATGTCCAAGTAGCATGCATCTTTTCTGTCCCACCCCTTGTATATGTTAAATCAACTTAGAAACCCCCTTGGACTCACACCTGCTTACTATGCAGCTTGTATCTACTGGCATAATGTAATGGTCATTTTATGCATTTAAATCACATTACTTATTCTGAGTGCCTCATAACTACTAACATTATCGCCATCACTCTGGCAGACATCAGACACATTTTCCTAGGAACTGCCTAATATTTATTATTTATATTCCAATTGTGCCTTAGATTGTAGCAGTCCTGGCTTTATTTCTTACCTGTCCTCAGAGGAGACGATGGGTACGCCAGTTTGCCTGGTTCTTCTGCAATGTGTCTTAATCTACTAAATGCAATTAGCAGAGGTCTGAAGTACAAGGTATGTAGACCAGAGCACCTAACAGATGCAAAAATGAAAACCTAGGCTAAATGGCTTTATATGAAGCCACTGTGGAAATCAAGTCTGTTCATGAGCTCTCAAAATGGCTCATTTCTTACCTATGGGAGTTGAGACACTGCCTGCACCTTGGGTCTCCTATGTGTAGGGGCACCTTTTCAGCCACACAATTTTGGTCCTTCTCTTGCAGCACTACTCACAAAAGCATGAAGCACTGCTTTGTTCCTCCAATTCTCTCTCGGATAGGGCTGTATTTTAGACGTGTCACTGAAGTAAGAGTAAGGGTACAAAGAAGCCAGGGAAGATTGGAAGGGGGAAAAAAAGTTCATAACTCATAGGAGAGACAAATTGCATTTGAATGTGTAAGCCTCTTTCACTAAGCCACCGTACTCTTCCAAAGGGTGAGAAGGGTGCACAAGAACCGGGTGGGCTGCTAATCGCAAGCAGGGACCTCATCTCCAGGCTGCAGTGGGGCAGTCGGTGCAGTACAGCACAACACGCTGCTCTGCCAACATTTACAGCGCTATGTAGCAGCGGTGGTGGCACACTCCCATTTCAAATTAAAACTTAAGGGTCTTAGCATATTCAATAATACAGGCTCTGGTGGAGGCCTGGAGGATATTCAATAATAGGAACTACTGCTCCAAACAGGACACTTATACGAAGAACAGATCCCAGGAAGCTTGTTAAAACTAGGCTGAGGGTCTGAGCTCCGCTGCAGCGCGCTGCCTTACAGAGCGGGGAGAGCCATTGATAAAAGACCAGCCAGCTCTGGGCTGTTTGCCGGTGCCCTGCTTTCCACCTCACTGCTGTCCTAAGGTTTTTTACATTGCCAGAGGATTGGGTGTAGTAGGTAACTCAGCTCCACCCCCCTCCTGCTACCTTGGCGCCCCCCCCCCCCCCCCATTACCACAAGCTAAAAAGCTCACAATCTTTACTATATTTGTCCATACAACCCTCAAGAATATAGAGAAGTGCTACTCTCCCCATTTTACAGACAGAGAATTAAGGCTAAGTGACATGTCCAAGGTCACAAGGGAAGACTGTGGTGGAGGAAGGAACGTAGGCCTGTTTCCAAGATCCTAGCTTAGTATCCTAACCACTGAGCCATCCTCTCACTTGTACCAGGAGCTAGGGGTGGGCACTGGCAGTCTCCAGATGACCTAAGCAGCTATTTCACGGTCTTTAAGAAGCCTTAATAGATTGGTCCTAATGCTCTTCAGGCTGCCAGAGAACTGAAGTTTGAAAGACCCCAAGTTCCTAAACTAAGATGATGCATATGATGCTGCTAACCTGTCTTGGCTTCCTATTAAATTCCTCCTGGTGTTTGGGAAATGCAAGCACAGGCGTGTCGTCAGTATTCAAGACCACCAAAAAATTACCATTAAAAACATGCTAAGTAGCGGGTGGTTTTTTTCCTGGTGTTCTTCTGATTCCTCCCAGAGGTAATGTTAAGTCTTCCTTCCTAGTAACTAATACTCGTTTTGTTTAGCTTTTCTGCAACTCACATAAAAACCAATTCTGACTGGAAAACTGACACCGCACTAAAGCAAAAGAAGACCTTAGTCATGTTTCTAAACAGCAGAAATGCTGATGGAGAAAGGAGGGTAGCAAAATTATTCCCCATGCTGCACCGCTCACAACTAGTTCACTGTTGGCTTCAAACAGATTCATCAGGATTACGCACGCAGCAAACCTGTTGTCCAAGTTATTTATATTTGGAAGAACACGTTCCAGGAATGACATCCATCACTTTGAAAAACGGCAGCGGTTTCTTTTTGATTTAAGCAATTTAAGAAGCAAGCCCAGTATTAGCAATCCAGACAAAATCCCCCAAATGGAAACGCTGCTAGCAGACCATTTATAAACACTAATTGCTGAAGAGTCTCTGTTAACGGTACTCTGTGGCAAGACAAGTGAGGAACCCAATACTGAAAGGCATGTTCTTATGTGGAAAGTCACTTCACACCTCAATTACAGCTGCTGCCAGCCACTTCAGATCTGAAGTATAATGTTTTCTCTGGTGAGAGGATACCATTAGCACAATAAGCAGTTAGCACTGAGACTGTGAACTGAACAGCACCAAGGGAAATCACCTCACAGTGGGAACTCCTTAGACTTTTGTTTTTATGCTACTTTGAAAAGCAAATTGATTAACACACACAAACACCACCGCTTAGCTACCTTTTTTGTGCCCATCAGCTTTTCAATTAATCAGAAAAGCTCAATTTAGGACTTTTCTTTAGAACAGGTTAGAGCACTGTACTGGAGCTCCATGTACATGTACGTTATTCTGAGCCATAGAGAAACATTTGGAAAAGATATGCCATTGGCTTAATTATCGGTAACTCAAAGCCCTAGGTAAAATAGCATTATCCCAGTGGCTTAGGATTGCAGCCACCACTGTTCCCAGTAGCACAGTGGCAAGGATAGGTTTACTTTACCTGGTTGCAGACTAGGGTAATTAGTCCAGGGGAGTAGTAGTGATCATGAGAAAAAAAAAAAATCAAACTCTTCTCCAATAAGAAAACAGCCCTTGTTTCTGTGCTGACATCTGCTCCTGGGCACCTCAAAGCCTGCACTGAAGCCCACTAGGCCCTTATGCTACCTTCTGGGGCATGGCCAAATTTATTCTTTTGAGGCAGGAGGCTATTCAGCACTAACTGCATTATACAGCATAAGTAAAAGTACATTAACAAGCACATCTAGGGCGCTCTGAATTAATTATCAAGGCACTTCATCAATATTTACGGAAGGATTGTCTGCAGGAAGGGGTTTACTTTGAGGTGAAGTTCTTCAGCATAATGACTTCACACTAACTGTGCATCGAAATTGAAGAGCTGACTGCTGCAGTCATTGCTTCCACATGGGGAGGAGGACTTCCCCTGATGCAAGCGCTTACATTGTGGGTGGTATCCCAGTCTCTGTTGTGCAGTTCCCAGGCTCAGTGCATTACGGGATCTCAGATCCAACTCTTAAAGAAGCTCTGATTCCTCTCTTACCATCCAATTTTCCACCTCTCTGGGGACATCAGGTGTTATTTTCCTGGTCCTGTTGGATGGTGAGGGACTACACAGATCTGTGCTGCATGGAAACATAAGCAGGAACTTGTGCGCTTGTATTTGGTATAGCCAGCTGGGCATAGCTTTGCCCACTAGCTGCACCGAGAAGAGTGGGAATGCAGACTAGGAGGAAACACCGACCTCGCTAAGAAACCATTTCAGGAGGAATTTGCTGTATAGTTTTTGGATCAGGCTCGTTCCATGTAGCAGCATGTCTGTGCTTGAGACGCGAGCATCAGCAGCTGGGGGTGGAGTGTCTGGGATAGGTCGTGCTTGCAGAGCTTGGGGGTGATGAAGGGTGCTTTCCTGGGCGTCTGTCCCGAGTCACCCCAGAGACAGGAAATCAATATGGGAGCTCCCTGTATCGTTCACAAACAAGAATGAAACTACCAAATGCTGATCACCCACGCATTGGACTTGGAGAGATTTACAATTGGGGCTAGGGCAATGAAGACATGGTGTATTTTCCTTCTTGCTATGAGGGATTGGCTTTATCTGCTATGCGGGCCTTTTCCATAGAAGGGTCTGTGTCAATCAGGGCACTGGCAGTTTTTTGTGCAGGGTTTGTGTCCTTTTGGGCCACCGCAAGGGGCTACGCTGCTGAAGCCAGGCTAGCAGCTCATTCACAGGCTTTCCTGTTATTGCAATATGTGTCCATACCCCATCAGATAAAGCAGTACAGAAAAAGACTATTTCTGAAAGCTAAGAGGAGCCCAGAAAAGCAAGCACTGCTGTCATTACTGGCAGGGTAATGTGCCTGGGAGGATAGTTCCCTATGTGGGGATGAGAGAAAAGGCAGCCCTGCCCTGCGGTGTCACACCCCAGGGCTCCGTTGTGCGTTACTCATGGACACGCTGTGTGTGTGCTGTGGCACTGATGCTGTTTTGCAATGTGGGTAGGGTATTGTGTGAGCCAACAATGCTGGAGCCTTGTAAACTGTATTGTGTGATATATTGCCTGTATGTTATAGTTTGATTATTGCTCAATGGGTTTTTTGGAAGATTAAAGAAACACATTGATAAAGTTTGTACTGATAAAAAACGTAAGACATGCATTGATTAAAACAACCTCGTTAAGGTTTCACTGGAAACAAGAACCTTCGTGATAACATACTGATAAGAAAATGCCTTGCTAAGATTTTTTTTTTTACCAATGACAAACATACTGATGAAGCATAATTCAATCACATTTTCCTGTGTAATCAAAATGCAGTATATGCCCCTGTATTAGAACTACAGAATATTTGGCTTTCAATAAATGTTTCTATGGCAAGATAGTCTTTTGTAAATCTGATAGGGCTGAGAAAGGAGCACATGGCATGGTGGGTGGGAGGACGTTGGGAAGCCTGGCATCGCGACAGGAGAGCAGCAGTCATTTAGGAAGTCTATTGTGGTGAGGACACCCTTTGTGTGCAAGACTCGCAATAGGTCTGGCTCAATCAGACTAAGAGAGGGCACACGGAAGAAAAGATAGAGGGCTACAGCTGACAGGCTTGACTAGTGCCTGACTGGCCATTTTGAGCAGACAAAGCGGGGGGCGTAACTCAGAAAGATTGCAACAAAAGGACACGAGCTCGTATCCATCCAAAATGGCAGCATGCAGCATTGGGAATAAAATCAAGTGCACGCTGCATATATTAGCATGTAACATGTCCCATTTGCCTTTATAGTAAAGCTGTGTCCAATGGGAGCCAGGTGGCTTCTGCAGCACATCAGCAGTAGGCAGGGTTTTCTCTGTCCCTGCATCAGGACCTGGCCGTTGGGTTCTTAAGTATTGCACAACTAAGCGCTAGGCGCATCGGCATGGTCAGCACTCACACGGCCCTCTGCATCCTTTGTCCAAGTCAAAGCTAGGGCCTGTGCACTAAAACCCTGTACAGCTCTCTGGAATATGGAGAGGCAGCTGGAGCATGACCACAGGTCCAGTTTCTGTCCGTACGACCACCTTCATGCAATACCCTGATTTTGATACAGGGCTGGATGAGGTCCTGGGCGTGAACATGCCCTCCCACTGCCACAGCTATTTCCTCAAGTGTGTCGGAGATCCCATCAGGTCTCCAAGAGCTTCATCACCAGAAAAGGAGGTGATCCAAGAGCTCTGCATGGATCCAGCTGGAGGCATGACCAACAGGCATGGCCCAGGGCAAAGTGGGAAAGGCTGTGGGGTGCAGCTGCTAAGTATGTGGAGTGCTGGAGCCTGCGAGCCCAGAGTGAATCTGCCTGCATGCCGGCATTGTAACTGGGCAATGCTATCCAGTCACCATGACCCTGGGGCAGCAAAGGCAACATAGATAAACAGACTGCACAAGCAGGGCAGAGTGCAAAGCAATGTGGGAAAGCAGCTGGAGGACTGCCAACATACTTCAGGGCACAGACACAACATACTCCAGTGTGAAACTACTCCTGCTTTGCGGACGCAAAGACACTGGATCAATTTTCCAGTTATATCAACATAAGGAGTTGTGGTGGGGGGCGTGTGTGTGCATGCAGGTCTTTTTGCATTGAAGCAACTAGATTTGCACCAACACAATCTATCCACATAGACGAGCCCTAGTCCAACAAGGCACAAGGTGTAAGGAGACACCCAGAAGGACAATGTAACTTTATAACACAAGGCAATCCTTGCAGAAGCCTTGTCTACACCAGCTTTTCTCCCTGCGTTATTATTTCAATAGTACCATGAGTTAGAGCACGGGTAGGTAACCCCCAGCACAGATGCCAGAGAATGGCATGCAAAGGCATTTTGCTCGACATGCACACCTTGTGGCAGACAGTGGGGAAAGTGCTGCCATAATGAGGATCAGGTGCCTCACGGCTCCCTCACCATCCACCCCTGGCACGCCAACATCTTACAAGTCAAGACAGCAGACGGTTTCAGCACTTGGCCCAAAAACATTGTTGACCCCTGTCTTGGAGCTTTCTTCATACTCAAGACAGGACCTCAAAATACTCACTGCCAAATGGACAAACAGATAAGAGTAGAGAGGGATGTTATAGATATAAGGCAGGTAGATTTATCTGTGAGCAGCATGGCAGAAAAGGGTCTAAGCGGACTTAGCGATTGGAGACTAAGTGGAATTGCAAGGGAGAAAGAGCTGTTGCAGACAGGACTGCAGAAATGTACCCAAGGCTGCACTGTCAGTTTGAGGCAAAGCCAGAATGAGAATTCAAACCTGCATTCACTCCTATGAGTTTTGGTTACCTCTCTGGCTATGTTCAAGTCTGAGCTTACATGCTGTCCTGAATTAGGGCCCATATCATTAAGGGTTGCCATATCTGCACTTTAAAATGTCGTCATTTAAACACTGATTCCCAGACTCAAATACTGTGATGCTGTTTTCTGCACTTACTCTGCTACGTTCTGATTTTAAAATTAATCATTTAATTCCATGCAAGTATTTTCGAATGGGACATGAATCTCCCAAAATTATGAACATAGGTCTCCACAGTGAGATGGATTCATTGCAACTGCATTCCCCCGTGTCTGCTTCAGAACTTCAGTTGCAACTGCCTGCCCTGATTTTACATGGGAAGTCTCAATATACTGTAATTAAGCATACGCAGGAGGTTGGCAGTGCTGTCTGTTGGCACCTGGCAGTGGGATTCCCCTTCCAGAGACACCTGCACTAAATGGTAATTCCTCTCTCCACCATCACCCCCTCCTCCCCCCTCAGCTTTTCCCTTCAGCTCAGAAGGAACAGATGGAACAATCATCCTCCTCATTCCAGAGTAAGGACCCCTGCTGCTACAGTGAGCCGTATGCAGTTGTAATACACATAATTAGCCAAATCAATGGACAATGCAGCATATTAGAGTGGGAGGAGTTACATCAAGCAAAACATGAATTCCGGGTTGTCTATGGTAGTAAATGGGACATTTCTGCTAATTGCCAAAAACTGCGGACACAAGGCAGAAACTAATTATGCCACTGGTAAGTAGGATACCTTATCACCCCCTTGTCACAGCCTAGAGTGCTTAGGAGGATGACTTCAGGGGGCTGTCCTCATCTTGATATACAGGTGATTTATGCTTAAATGTCTCATTAACATTTATGAGTTATTCATCCATGTCTCCCACACGTCCATGAGCAATTAGAGGGCATGATGTGTGCTGTTTTGTACCTTCCTGATGCTTTCAGGCCAAGTTGCGGAGCTCTCGGGTGAAAAGCTGTTATTCCAAGAGAAGCTTCTGCTTTTTCGTGCTGTATGTGACTAAGGAAGTGTACAGGGGCCTTTTCTGCAGAAGAAGCTTGCCCACAAGAGATATCTTCCTCCTTAAAAGAAGAAGCTCGCTCTCTCTCTCACAGGAGATATTTTTCCTGCAGGGGGAACTTAATACTGTATGCTTGTGGTTTCTATCAGGAAAGCAGTGAAGAAACACAACACCTGTACGTGGCCTGGGTCTGCAGCCAGGGGTCTGCCGACCCCTGCAGACCAAGAAGGTTGGAGAGAGGTATGGGTGAGTGGAAGGGAAGGCTTACCTTCCTGGCCTACAGTTGCCACTGCTGTGGCAGCATCAGTTGTGCTCCTGCAACAGCAACCCTGCGGCTGGTCTCCCTGAAAACTGACCCCATTCGCTTCCTACCTCTCCCCCCCCACCGCTGAATATATATTGGGTACAGGATTGTGCTATGGCAAATGCTCCCCGCCCTCCTCCCCTACATGCACTGCTTGGTGCAGCACTGCCTCTGCCATAGCAAAGACCACCAGGGAAAAGATTCTGGTACTGCCTCATAGTCGGTGCCTGGGGCTGGGGCCCCGCTCGCCCCATCTTAGTTATGCTCCCAACCAATTACTGGACTGTTCTCTTACCGTCCCCCTCTCCCCCAAAAAAGTATCTAAAAAAGAAACTGTGCTCTCAGAAAAGTGACAAGCTGATGGGTAGGAGCAGTGCAAACTCATCTCTGCCAGCTTATCTGAGGCCTGACAAAATACACTGCTTCTGTTCCTGTCCTGAGCTCCTTCCCAGTGCTGTCAATAGTGCCGAACTGCACCGTGGCTTTGCAATATGACAAATGTTGAACGAAAAGTAGGCCAACGTTACCAAGCTCAGTTTCAGCTGTGATCTAAGCCAGCCTTCCAAACATACAGCCTGAAGGCTGAAGGGTCTGCCCCTGCTGCCAAACCTAAAAAATAAGCATAGCATTATTTTTAGGTATCAGAATATTTCATTCTCAATTTCATTTCAATAATACAACCACCTGTTACATAAGCACATTCATGTGCAGCAACCCACTTACTGCAATAAAGGAGAGAAATGCATCCACAACAAGCATGAGAAAAATCATACAGAGTTATTGACTTTGTCAGACAACAGATAGGGATGCCATTTGCTCACATGTTGTTATATGACTAAGTGGCACAGTATATCATAATATTTTAAGAAAAAGCAGATACAAATTCACATTAGATGCTCTTCCTGGATAGGGAGAGGTACTCACTCCAAATGTTAAGATGTCCAATTTGTTTTGGGCCTACAAAACAATTCCACGTTCGTTCTGCTTTTCTGGCTTATCTGTTCACAGCTTTGGAGCGCATTCTTCCTTATCTTGGAGACAAATGGCCTCCACAGAGACTTCTAAACAGCAAAGCCATTTATCTATTTGACATGTGTTTCCCTGTTTGTTTTCTCCAGCCTTGAGACAGCCAGCACCAGCTTTGACAATATTTAGCCGTGTCAACGATGGAGGCCTGCATGCCCACTCACTCCAGGGGTGTGAATCAATTTTGCTGGCACATTTATCATTTACTGTGGTAAATCAAGTCTAATCAATGCTTTCTTCATTTGCGGCAGGATGAAACCTTTATAAACTTTAAAGAAAACGAGCTGGCAGGTGAAAAGAAAATAAGCTGAATTAACAACAAAAATATGAACTGTTCAGTCTTTTTTTTTTGACAGTGTACCAGGGGAAATCCTTCCCCTGCTGAAGTCCAGGAGAGATTTTCCATTGACTTTGATGGAGCTGAGATTTCACTGGCTGCTTTTCACATGGAAGTGCAGTTCTGCTCATAGAAGGGATCCTAGGACAAAGTGCCTTGGGTTTAACACAGCTGGACGCCATGCATTCAGTCACGCTGGCTAACTGGTGACGAAACAGATATCTATTACTCCTTTTAGCCCTGCAAAGCCAAGACTCAGTGAGCTGGGTTTTATTCCCTGTAGGCACCATCAGCACCAATTCCCATTCACCAGGTCGCCAAATAACACTTAGGCAACTTTGCTGAAGGCAGTGGAGCTAGCATATGTTAACCCAGGTCATAACTATGCCATACACATTCCCTCTCCTTCCATGGCTGGCAGGACTCCAAGCAGTAGCAAGGAGAGTAGACTTCCCGGGGCCTTGAGCAAGAACGCAGGCTGCTCCTGCTGGTCTACTGCCAGCTGTTGCCGGTAACTGCCTTCTGAAATTACCCAGGCAGTAGTAGGACTGCCAGGAGCTGTGAATGAGACCTAATGGTGACCTTCTCTCTGCACATCTAGGCAAAACAGGGGTGTGACACCACTGGGGTTTTAGACACAAGAGACCCTCAGGCTCTGGGGCCAAAGGAAGCAGCAGTAGGGAAAGTGTCTTTTGCACACTGCAAAACAGGTTTCCAGTGGACCACAGAACCTGGCCCTATGAGACGTGGGGTTCCTTATCCCAGAGAGAAGAACAGGGGTTTCACTGGCGATGCAAGAAAGCCCAAGTAACTCTGTCTTCTCCACTGCTCTGAATTATGACGGCTACTACTAGCTCCAGTTGATTATTCTGGCAGCTGAGGCTTGGGAAATCCCAGGGAAGCTTCGGTCCCACCTTTCAAGAGCAGCTGGGGGCAAGACACAGCAAAGAAGTTCACTACGCTGGCTCTCCGCCTCCTGGTGCAGACACTGGTAGAATCTGCCCACAGTTGGCCACCCTAGCTTTAGGCAAATTTCTACTTGCAAAACATTAACCTGAAACCTTTTTTCAATACCTAGAGGGCATATCTACGCTGCAAATGTATTGTACCAGGCAGCAACCTTCTCAGAGACCTGCTGCCCTCCATGCACTACTCCCTGTATCAGAAGCTGCACAGCAAGGTTACAGGTCTTAAAACACAGCATTTCATTTGTACAATGTGAGACTGCAATGTTTTTGTGGCAATAATTTTGTAGCATTGCAGACAGCTTAATTTAGCCAGGTCCAGGAAAAGGGGACTTCCTGCTTCCATTTCAGGAGTCTCATGCTCTGCGGTGGGTGCCTGGCCCCTCTGTTGCTGTTTAGACGTGCTTTAGATTTTAATGTGAAGTGCCCAGAACAGTCTGAGGACACTGCGTGTCAGTTTACTGTACCTCTGTCCTCTCCTGGTCTCTCCAAGCACGTGCCCAGAGATATCGAGTCTCCAGCCACCATGAGACTCCTGGGTGGGGGAAGTCATACGATTCTTCCACTCTCTTGACCAGACCTGCAATCTCTTGCGTATCATATGTGATCTACTTCAGCAGGTCTAACTTATGACCCGAGTCGCCAGTTCTATTCCCTCTGGAGCAATGATAGTGGTAATCAGTAAGCAAACTACCTCCTTTGAAAAATATGACTTCTCAAGCATTGCAGAGAAAAAAAATATTTTAAGAACAATAAAGGACATATGCATGTCTAGTTTATCAGGTCTTTCATCACCTTCTACATGGAGACTGCGGCAGGATTAGCTTCCTTTAGATTCTCCAGCTGTACCTTTCCACGTCAGCTTCTCTCCGTCAACGACTCCCAGGAACGTCCTTGGTTACTCACCCACCTCGACAGGAATCAGGTCACTTTTTAACCGTTTATAGCCCATTGATCTGTTAACTCCCAGTTCTGGTCAAAAATACCCCAAGGTTTGAAACTGAATGAGGCCAGGATCCTTGAAGTTAACAGCTGGGATCATTTTCAATGTCTTTCAAGGGTGTGTCTTTGTTCACGCGGAGAAGCTTTGGTTTCTCCATCATGCCCAGACCCCACTGATCTTGAGCATTACAGATGTGTCACAAACCTTCTATTTCTTCCTTTGCAAGTTAGATTAATACAGTTAGAAGAAATTCCAATCGCCCAACATGCAACAACTTATCATCAGTCACCTAGACTGTTCATAAACTTTTTACATTTCAGTACTTGTAATATTAGCGTTGATGATTAGCTGCATGTCTATCATAGCAAGCTCAGCACGATGGCAGGAGCGGAGATTGGCTGTAAACTGAAATGGGAGACTCCTGAAGGGCAGCTTGGCTGGGGAGACTGTTGACCAAGAAAAATACTCCAGGCATAGGGGCCAATACGGGGACGAATGCATGAAGCTGTCAGGGGACTGAGAAGTAAGGAAACCCAATAAGTTGGCATGACTGGAGGGGACTGTGTCTTATGCAAGGTAGAAGGAACATACAATGCAGGACCTCAACATTTAGATGTACACGGTACCATTTTTTGTCTATTCCTCGCACACAGGATTTGCTACTATGTGCCTTCTAGGAGATACTACAAGTATTTCAGCCCAAAAATATTCCCATAGACACGCTTGGGAAGATCAAGTGCCTGACTGACTGGAGCCAGTGTCCACTTTTGTACTTTCCAGACAGATTACTTTCACTATAAAAAAAAAAAAAAAAAAAAAGGTCGCTAGGCCCTGAAGGGCAGCAAATTTGTTGGGAAAACAGAGAAAAACAGTTCTCCTTGGCAGCTGGCCATAAGATGTGGCAGAAAAAAATGAAACCATGGAAGGCATGGCCTTAAATATACCCCCTTTAACTTCTGCAACTTGCCTTCCCTAAATTGCATTAGCTCAGCACTCTGCACGTCATTTCTAGCTAAGGGAAGTTTCACTGTTCACCTTTATTTTTACTTTCTCTCTATCCCTCTCGCTCGTTCACATAAACACACTCAGTCCTTCTTGAATGTGTGCTGCATAAGTGCACTTACAATTTCGATTCGGTTGTTGGTACTGAGGAGAGCAACAGCTCACTGACGAGCAAGATGAGAAAGACTCCACCCTTGCGGGAAGAAGAAACCAAGGTGTGGTTAAGTGACTCACAGATACCTACGATCGTTGAAACAACTGCAGGCTGCCGTTCCAACCAAGAAAAGGAAAAAGTAGTTGGTGCTGGAGCAGAAGTCTCCTGATGTTAGGTACACTGAGATTATTGAGAAGAAATGAAGAGCTTAAAGCTTTTAAGATTGCAACTTTCTATGGGCTTTGGGAACAATAAATAAAGGCTGAGGAGCAAGAGCAGGCACTTCTTAGGAAGAACAAATTTGAGCTGAGGCTGGCGTAGCCCAGTTCCTACGGGACGGTGTAAATCCTGCACTGCCGATCAGTTACCTTTTTCCAGGGACGGAGTAGCAGCAGACCAGCCTGTCTCAAGAGCTGAAAACTCCCATTGACAAAAACTACCCAAACACTGGCTAATGGGATCATTTAGATGTTAGTTATGCTAAAAGAAGGGAGGGGCCATTCTTGCCACCTCTTGTCCTGCAGCAGTCTTTTATGGGTTAGTTATACAGGTCTTAAAATACAACATTTCATTTGTACAATGTGAGACTGCTATTACCATTACTACTTGTTGAAAAGTAATTACAGGTTTCACTCGCCAACCGCAGTTTTAGGTATCCACACTTAATATTCTACGTACCATTTTGGCAACTACGGTATGCAGTTTCGACTAACCACGGTTTTCCATGGCCGCGCATCAGCCTGCCACCTGCCATTTTTTCCACAAGCTTTTTGTCTCTTGCCAGCCACGGTTTTGCCAACCACGGTAACTTTCAGGAACCTAAACCCAGTGGTTGTTGAGGGAAACCTGTAGGTCTCACACATTTTCAAGTGATAGGAAGCATCATTCAGACTTTACTGGCATAGAAGAGAAGGTAGAGGGGCATTAAGGTCATGTCCACACCATGCTGTACCCACAGTCCTACTATGAAAAATGCCCTGCCCACAAACGAAGCACCACAGCCACCTGAGGGCAGCCCTATGCGCACCCCGATACCACTCCTGGGTTCTGGTCCCAGCAGTGTTTGCTGGCACAGCAGCAGGGCCACTCTCCAGCAGTTATACTGCCTTACATCTGGAATCTGGCACGTGCAGAACCGGAGCAATTGAATGGTGAGTGCTTCACGGTGGCATTTCTGGGCATAAATTGGAGGGTACTGAGATGCTCTATGTCTCTTGCCCATGGATGCAAAGCAAATCAGTAGCAGAGCTCAGGCTAACAGTCATGAAATCCTGGCTCCCAGTCCTGTGCTCAGATCACTATATCATACTGTTTCGCCTGTTAGTGTTGCTAACAGCATAGCTGAAATACTTCTATAAAATGATTCAGCCTTTCATTATTCTAAAGTGACAGCAGCTGTTGATAACATACATGCATGGAAACACATTTACAAAATACAAATGGCTCAGAAGAATAAATGTAACTGCTGAAAGTGCTGAAGTGTGTTATTTATACAAGCACTGTGGAAATATAAGTCCAAAAGATAACACTGGAACATACAAAAACATCATTTATTTGTTAAACTTCATGAACATTATTTAGATTTCAAAATAAAACCTGACAGCATTATTTAGATTTATTAAACTCTTAAGTGAGGAAATTATCCATAAAATACTTTAAATCAAAGAGTGCTGTAAAATATAATAAAAAATGCATATACATATAGCAGGTTATTTACTAAACAGATATCACCCACCTAAAGAAGCTGTAACTGTACTCGGTTATATTGGACTATGCCTTCATTCCAGTACTATCCTTTCTGAAAACTGCTCCTAAAAGTATTTACTGAAGTTATGGTTCTCACATTCACGGATCAACGTTTTACTTTCTGATGAATCACTGATGTAAAAATAAATCTAACGATGATGGTTTTGATAACAGCCTTGCTGATTCCCTTCAAAGCATCCTTGTGTTTAAAAACAGTCAATAGAAATGAGAAAGGAAAAACATCAGCTCCTTGTACCACATGTTAGCTGGAAGAGCATCTCATTATAGCACTGAGTTATCATCCAAAGGGTCAAGATTTATTTAGTCTTTATCTTCATTTGTGCAGTCTAGAAAAAGAAGTGGGTTTCTACATGAAGAGACATCCAATGTATTTACCTTTCCAGCAGGATCTTGTGATAGTATCTTGGGTTCAGCTGCACAATTTTCTCCTTTCTCCTGCAAAGCAGTGTAGCTGGTAGCAGCCAATCCTTCAGGCTGTTCTGAAAGCTTAATTGCAGTCTGCATTTGCTTTCCTAATTCCTCTATCAGTTTTCCAGGAACAGATGTAGATTGTAAAGGAGCCTTTGATTTTTCATTACTAAGATCTAGCGTCAAAGTGTGTGTCTCTTGCCGTAATCCATTACAGTCAATAAGTGGGGCTGTCCTCTTCTCTTGGAGTGTGCCTTGTGAAGAATGTATTTTCCCATCTTCACTGGTTGAGGACTCTTGTTCATCTGAATCAGAGCCTTCTGTCTCAGATGATGAAGTGCTGCTTGATTCTTCGGAGTCACTTGTCTCTAACTCAGAGGAAGGCAGCTGTTGCTTGGAAACTGCACCAGCAGCTTTTAACTCACTTTCTTCCTCCTGTACTAGAACTGCTGCTGTTTCCAGCTCTTCTAGCTCAAAGCCTAGGTGAGCTTTAGTAATTTTGGCTTGCTCCAAAGATTTACCAAGTGCTGCCAACTTTTTGGACCTTAAAGAAAGAACAAAATGTACTGTTAAAATATAGAAACAAAATATCTATTATTTGCTAACAACTGCCATGGAGTTAACCATGTGTACTATTTATTTGTTTTGTAAACAGTTTTCTTTTTCAGGCTGCTATAAAAAAAGCACATCCCTGGTATTTTAGGCTGCTTCACTGCCACAAAGGTTTATACAAGTAGCTAATTATATCAGTTTACCTCAGCAAACTCAGTGGCTTTGTTCCAGAAGAAGGTACTTTATTCTCTAAAAGTTTTAGCAAGGCACTGAAATGGGAATCAACTGTGCTTAAAATGATGAAACCACCTAGTTCCTCTCTTCAGTGTTGAACTACAGCAGCAACACCTGAACCAAAGGGCAGCTTGGTTAGGCATGAGTCCAGGAGGAGCAAAGGCGCAATGGTTTACCGTGCCCCAATGTAGTTCCTTAGACACAGAAAATCTTTTCAAGGTGTCCTCTAAATTCAATACATTTGCAATATAGTTGATCAGCTTCTTTGACTGGGGTACTTTTTACTATTCTAAGCTTTTATTTCCCTCCCTCCAATTAATTCTCCTTTGTTACCTTGGGACACTTTCTGAATTATCTTAACAACTTTTATTAGTTACATTTTGAGCCCCCCCCCCCCCATCCCCTACTACATTTTTATTTTAATAGACAGAAATGATGGTACATCAACATACCTCCTAAGTAAGTGAGCACCTCTGTGATACAAATATTACCAAACTTAGGAAACCTGGTTCTGAGTTTGTTTTTATTTAACTACATGAGATATGTTATGCAGACAATACATGTATTAAATTGACAACAAAGGAAAGATGTTTAGAGAACTGGAAATTTGCAAAATGAACACAACAGACCAAAATCAAAATGAATTCAGGACACAATTTTCATGCTTATCAGAAAGCTACCAGATTTCTACAATGAGTAACTCTTCCATGAGGATCTCCCCCAGTGGGCCCATCTACACAAGATGCTTAAGGAGCAGAAGACCAATTCCACTGTGCATTAGCTCAGCTAGCAAAAACCATGCGCAGTCTAATGTGCATTAACATCATGTAAAAAGTGTTTATCTGAGCTAACGTACAGTAGCACCAATTACAGCGCGTTAAAATGAGTACCTGTTATTACAGGTCCTAATCTTAATGCATCGTAATTATGGCACGTTAATGTACATGTAGATGCACTCATTCCAAATCCACTTCCCTCAACCCTTTCCAACCTCTATGCCCCTAAATGACCACTGTCATCTACAACCATCCCCCAAACCACTCTGCTCTTCCCCTGATTTTAAATGCTTCTCTAAAGCCTACTTTTT